>JAQZBX010026134.1:0-29122 GCA_029593785.1 Cabassous unicinctus
CAGGGGGCGGGACTTGCTTTGCCTGGACCAGTGAAACGCCAGCTGGGCGGGGCGTAGCGCGGCTAAAGACGGCGGGGCGGCCCGTTTAAGTGGCCCGGGCGCCTCCGTTCCCGCCTCTCCTCCATTCCCGCCTCTTTCGGGTCCTGGTTCGCGGGGCTCTGACCAGATGCTGACCGGAACGGACGGGGCCAAGATGGCGGCAGCCGGCGGCTACGAGTCGCTTTATCCGATCGCGGAGCTTATAGACGAGCGCCGTAAGGAAGATGTGCAGGTCAGGAGGCTACAGGGGGGCTCGGGGCTCGAGGGGACGTGGGAGGTGCTAGCGGAGGGGGCACGGTGTTCGCCTTAAGTGTGGAAAGTGCAGGCGGCCAATCAGCGTCCAGCTCTCATCTCTCCGGGTCCTCGGACCCTTTGAGACGACGCCACCGATTGGGTGTCGGCCAGCGGCGGGCTGCGGCGTGCGCCAGCCGGAAAGGTTTCGGATCCGCCGAGTGCGCGCGGGGACCTTGGTCTGGCGGTTCTGTCACAAATAGCCGTTCAGGCGGTGTCAGTTGCCGCAGGTGGTCATTCCAGGTTCTTGGTCATGTCGGAAGAAAGAATTCACAGCCGTACCACAGTTACAAGAAAGTTGGAAAGTACACACTGAAGACACGAGTGCGGGCGTGCGCTCCCTAGGGTTCCTGGTTTTCTGAGCCTTGGTAAGGGATTGGGGTTTGTGCCGGCTGTGTATTTGAGACAAAGCGGGTAAGTTCATTGGGTGCTCTGGATTCTAGGGATTGCTGTCTGGCTGTGATTGGCTTCTGGGTACTGCTCCTGAGTAAAGTCTGAGTTGTCTGAAGGTGTTGGGCGTTGATTGGCTTCCGCCATGATCCCTGAGCCCTGCTGGAGTGGTGCTGCTCGGGATGCTTATGGAAGTAGGTGGGTTGTGTGGAGTAACCAGGAAGGTGGAGCCTGGGAAGGCTGACCGAATACTTTGATATTCCAAAGAAACCACAGGGGGGAAGCCAGCAACTGTCTTGCCACTTATTTACTCGCATGTCCAGTCCCAGTGATGGCTGTTGGGCAGCAGCCGCACAGTATAGTGGAAAAGCAAAGATTATATAGGGCTAGACAGCACAAAGCGCGGGTCTAGCTAATGCATAGAGCAGCTCGAGGGTGCATGTAAATGATTAACAGTGAGTATGTGCATATGGAGGGAATCATGTGGGTTCCAGACTAGTGATGGGCAGCATGTACGCAAGTTAATGATTACTACACCTAGGGTCCTGTGTGTTCTGTATCGGAACCTGCCAGGATGGATTGCTGGCCAATTCCACCCCACCCTTTCCAGCAATCTATACAAATAACTGGTGGGAGAGAGAAGCAGGCATTTCAGTTCCCTACACTCCATTACAATGCCCCTTCCACCTTGCATTCTATGTGTAAATATCCTGAGATACCACTTGAGCAGTTAGGGCATTGGAACATTGCATTCAGATTTTACAGCAAAAATAAAAAAGACAATAATAGGGGTAACATGTACACAACATTGAGCATTAATGCTTGACAGTGAAATTACACAATTTGGGGTGTTACTGTTTCATATTACAGATTTCCTTTTGTTGTTTCATACTGATGGAGGCAGATTATGCTTGTTTAACAGTATACAAGCAATATTTCCATTAGTAGTAAGTATGGGGATTTATGAGGAGGTTTCTAATACTATACTTTTTTCCCCCTTTCAAATTTTTTGAGTTTCCTTTAGGGACATTAAAAGCCAGTTTAGGCATAAGAAGAGTTTACATAGACACACAGTGTTTTAGCGGGAATAGGAGACCTCTGATTATTAACTGTGGTTTCATAACAATATTTTGGGTGACTCCTGTTTTCCATGGGCTTAATATTCCCAACCAGCGAGGCTGCACAGGCCAGTACCACGGCCAAATGACCTGATTTTCCCCAGTTTGTATAGTTTGAGGCCTAGGCAACAACAAATAATCACTTCCCCTTTTGGGCTATAGGGCAGCACTTTAACCTCAATGCTTGCAGCAGCCCTGCTATTAGCATCTTTACTTGAGCTGGGGCCACAGCCCACAGCACTGAATTTAAACTTAGTCCATTATTGTAAGGATCCCTTATCACCTTTTATCTGCCTCTTTAAAAATCCATTCATAAAAAGTCCCACAGTCTGAAACTGCGTGAGGCGACTGGTACATGGAGTTCCTTGGTCACTGTCCTTTTGGGCTGGCATTCCATATAGGGCACTTATATTTTCTAGGCAGCAAATAGTAGCTGGCTGGTTACAAGAGTCCCGTGGCAGAGCGTATGGCAGTGAAAGCATACCTTGTCCCTTCTGAGAGCAGGAGGGGACTGATGTAATCTGCTTGCTATTGTACTGCTGGAGTTTGTACTCAGCTAATATGTACCATCCGGTGAGGATTGAATTGTCACAGTCATTGGCGTGAGCACTATGGACACTCGTAAGTTATGTCCACGAGCTGTTGGCAAGTAACAGGCAGCTGGAAGTGCTGCCACAGGGTCTGGTAGCCATGATGCCTGCTTTTCCTGTGGAGCCACTCTGCTGCTTCTCGGGTCTCAATGGCATGGCTCTGGATCTTTGCGAGGGCATGTGCCTCAACAGCCCCGAGAGGAGTGTTAGAGGAGTGGGTGG
Organism: Cabassous unicinctus; assembly: GCA_029593785.1. Lineage (NCBI taxonomy): Eukaryota > Metazoa > Chordata > Mammalia > Cingulata > Chlamyphoridae > Cabassous > Cabassous unicinctus. The sequence goes on from JAQZBX010026134.1 coordinate 2,651, forward strand.
GGTCGTTCGTGCCTTCCACAGCCCTCCCCCCACAGAGGGCAGCCCACGGCAGTCCATTGTTCCTGCCTTGCTTTCCAGCCCTGGACAAGGGTGGTAATCTTCAGAGTGACCGTATACTATTGGGTTAAGTCCTTCACTTGTAACAGGGTGTGGTATGTATGCTTCACATAGTTGCTTTTCTAAGGGACTGTATCTTACTTTGGCCCCTTTTCACAATTATGACTAAAACCCAAGGGGTATTTGTTTAGAATGTTGCCTTTGCCACAAACCCCACCCAAAGGCAATATTTGTGCTGGCCACGTGCAATTCACAGGGTAAGTCAGGGTCCACCCCCTTACTGCCTGACCCTGTGCTATTGCCCCCTATACTTCTTTAAAAGCAGTCTGCTGGAGGTCCTCTTATTCCCATGCACAACCTTTCCTGATTAACACATACAATGGTTTTATTTTTTTAAAATATTTATTTATTTATTTAATATATATTTTAAAAGATGCTTAGATTACATTAATGTTATACAAAAATTACAGGGATTCCCATGTTCCCCACCTCCCACACCTCCCATAACATCCCACAAAAACATCTTTCATTAGTGTGGCACATCACCTGCAATGGAAATACACATCCTGGGGCTTTGCCATTAAGCATAGACCATAGTTCACATTGTATACAGTGGTTTTAATATCTAAGCTAAATGAGGGATGAAGGGTCTTTAGTACCCCAAAAACCCCAGAAAGGCCATTACTTGTTTTGGAGTCTGTGATGTGGGAAAACATTGTACTTTAACAACATTAAGAGTTTGACAGAGCAGCAAGGATCATGCAACTTGTCCCAATTGTTTGCTCATCCCAGGCTCTTAAGATAAGATACCATTGTCTCTGATGCTTCTTTTAATTCTGAAAAAGAATCACTGGTTAACATAATATCATCAACATAATGAAATAGGGCTACAGCCACAGGTTTCTTCCACGCAGCCAGATCCTTTACCACCAGGCCAGGACAGATGGTCGGGCCATGCTCACAGCCTGGGGGAAGCCCTGCAAAATCCACTGTTGGCCTCTCACCTGAAGGTGAGTGCAGGCTGGCTTGACTTGCCTAAGGAGATACTAAATAAAGCCTTAGCAAGTTCTAAAACAAAGTGATAGTGACATAACTGGATATTAATTTCTTGCAACAAACTAGCAATATTTGGGACTGCAGCATACAGCAGCGGTGTTACTTTAATTTACCATAATCTACCGTTATGTGCCACTCCTGGTATCCCCGAATGGCCCCTCTCTTTCTGCAGCCATAGAACTGCTTCTTTAGCGGAGGTGGGACGAATCAGATGACATGAGCCAAAGCATCTACCTCTTGATTCCCAGGTGAAGAGGTTGTTCCTGTGACACATACCATTTTTTTAAATAATTAAAACCATTATTAACATTATATTTTTGTCTAATATTATGTCAAAACATTTAATTTCCAGGAATTTTATACAACCTTTAAGCATTTATTTGAAATTTTACCCATGTAACTTTGGTTAACAGAAGGTTAAACAATCCCTTTTAATTTTGTAACAGTTTCTAAACATTTTTCCTTCAACTTATAATGTATCAAATGAACTCAACCATCTCATTTCTTTACTTTTCACTTTTACACCTTCACCATGATTACATTAATTAACAGGTATTTTATTTTATTTATTTTATCATCAAAATTTATAAAAGTACAATCTAAAATGCAAACCATAGTATAAACCCTTGACCATGCCCATATGTTCACCACCTGTCTATCAGCCATAACAAAGGTACTATCCACATATAAAAAGGTATCAGTATGGGAGGTAGGAAAGTGGGAGGATGTTGGGTTTATAAGAGTCTCCTGCATTCCGTGTGTGACCCTGCTGCGACCCAAAACCTCCCTGAAAACAAAACGAAAAATAGTGAGACACTGGGGAAGAGTGGGGGTAGGTGCCACGGCACAGACAGGACACCAGACATTGTGGTGATGAAAGGCAAAATGTCAAAAAAAATTTTTTTGTTTTTCTATTTTTCATTTTTTCAATATCCCAATCTTTTAATTTCATTTTAGTTCTAGTTTTCCTTTAATTTTTATGCACTTCATCTGTTATATTCAAACATCACCATTGTTTCATCTCCCTATTTGTGCCTGGCCACTGTAATGGCCTCCTCCCTCAAGAACCTTCGGATCAGAGATGGGCTGCAACTGGAGTGGGGGGGTATCGTTGGTGTCAGGTGTCAGGGATGGGGGACGCACGGGAGGAAGCTCACCCGAGCACACATATAAGGTATGCAAAAATGTCCAAATACTCACGGGACATTGTCACAGTGGGTGGAGACTCACACAACAACCAAGAGAATACTGAATTCCCATCCTGAAGGGCCCTGCCACACCCTCCAAGGGAGCAGCAACAGGCCCCCAAATGAAGGGGCAATGCCCAGCGATGGAGGATGATCCACTGATGATGGGCCCTTGATACCGACGACCAGGCCCATGAGCCCCTGCTCCAGAAATTGAAACTTAGCCCACTCCTATGGGGTGCCCAAGGGCCGTCCCCTGAGAGCCTCCTTGCTGCCCAAATGTGGCCCCTCTCCAAGCCAAACAGCATATGAACGCATTACCTTCCCCCCAGCATAGGACACCACTCCCAGGGATGAGCATCCCCGGCACCGAGGGATCGCTACCAAGAACCAACTAGCAACGCAACCGGAAAAAGACCTTGGACAAAAGCGGGGAAATACAGAGACAAATGAGTCCATATGGCCAAGAGACCCCAAAGTGAGTCTGGAGTTCATCCCAGAGGCAACACCCACGCACATCTCAGCAGGATCTCACAGAATTCCAAAGTGGATACCACCCCAAATAGTGAGGCTCCTGATGGTTCTGGAGACACCCAGGTACTATGGTCAGAGCAGATAGCTCCGGAGTTTGGTGCCTTGCCCTTGGGCCCAACATTGGAGTCTGTGCTCCTGGAAGCAACAGAGCTGGACCCAATCATATCCTCCCTGCACATGGCCCATCCGCCCCCTCCACCCAAACCCATACTTTGTGCTGGAGTTTGAAGGTGTATGTCCACACACCTGAGTCTTTGGGCTGTCCACCTGCCAGCTGGGCCCAGAACCATGGCAGGGTTGCAACACTACTCCACAGCTCATTGGACACACTCAGAACAACTGGCAGGGAGATGACGATGGACCATGGCCGTCCCAGGGAACAGAGAGAGTCCTCAGCTGCAGGCAGGACAGTCCCATCCATCCCATCCATGGGATACAAGCCCCCTCCCACCTGGAGATGGAGTGGACGCCACCATCACAGAATCCCCGGGATTGGGGAAAGAACCACGGACCAGAATGGACTCACCAGTACTCTACTATAGACACACTGTGACTCCAGCAATGGAAGAAATCACAACACTGATGTGGAGCCAGTATCCACCAGAGGCTCCGAAGGCAGGGAGATAGAAAAAGAGCTGCAATATGTAGGCCTTTTCGGGACCTGGGAATCATCCCGAGCGACGTTGCAACGACAGACACAGGCCACCTCACATCATCGCACAACATGCAGAACCGTGTGGGAGAGAGCGCAGACCACAGTGCGAACTATGGTCCACGCCCAATGGCAAAGCCCCAGGATGCATCCATCAACCACAATGAATATCCTACACTAATGAAGGATGTCCATGCGGGAGGGCGTAGGAGCTGTGGGTAGTGGGGCACATGGGAACCCCTATATCCCTTGTGTAATATTTATGCAATCCAAGTGTCTTTCAAAAGAAAGTAAAAAAATAAATAAATAAAGATGCTTTGACTGTGTGGCAGTTTGATATAGTTATGAATTCCAGAAATAGATATTGGATTATGCTTGTAAACTGGTCTGTTCATCTGGGCATGATTAAGTTATGATTAGGGCCTTGACTGGGCCACATCAGAAGGGCGTTGAGCCCTGCTCCTTGGTGTGTGGGGAATCAAAGATAAAAGACATGGCAAAGGACAGAGTTGGAGTTCTGATGCAGTCTTGATCTGGAGCCCCGGGAAGAAATCCGACAGAGGAACTTGGTCATGAGGAAGGAGAGTAGGCCCCTTTCCATTTCTTTGAAGTCATCATCTGGCTTGGTTCCTGCAGCTCCTTCAACCATCTCAGTCACTTACATAATTCTTGCTAATTCCACTCTGAGAAATCTATCCAAGACAAATGAAATCATGTCCGTGCAGTGATTCCTGGGGCAAGTTCATGGCAGCAAAAATGCTACCGCTGGGCCCGGGACGCGGGTCCCAAGGGTGGGCCTCACTCGCTCCGCCACATGCAGGGCAGATACTCCGTCCCTCGTTGCACTCCTGAGTCCTCGCAGCCGGAACATGCGCACAGGACGGCATGGCCGCGGCTCCCCAGGTATTTTATTTTGCCAGTACAGGAAAAACTATTTTCTGAAAACCTAAGATTCCCAATGGAATCAAGATTATGTTGTCTCTACCACCACTTTAATATGCAGATTGAGGTGGCCTCTCACAGGTTTTCCTGTTATGAAGTTACTTTTTGTTTTCAATATTAATTCAGTTTTTATTTAATAATTGCTTCCTGGAATTAGCCATTTAAATATTTCAGTTTAAACAATGCTTTTACAAATTTCTTATAACTACCATAACCACATTGACTGGTTACTTCATCTTAAGACAAATTTCACTTTCACAAAACACAATTTTTTTTACTTAATGCTACCTCCTACAATACCTTCTGCAATTTGCCATATGCATTCTTATTTTGTCCTGCATACTTCCATTCTGATTTTATGAAAACCAGCCATCTTATCTTAGGACACATTTCCTTAAACAAACTTATCAGATTTTAGTCAGCACTTCCACAAACCTTTTACTTCTTTCTGTATCCATTTAAGTCTCATATCCCTCATTCTATTTTGTGACGAGAAAATAAACTATTTCAATTTAGGTAAAATTTTTTTAGAGGTTTATAGTAATTTTATTAGTCAAAACTTATAATTTTCATCATTTCAAAGATTTAACACATATAATGCTAATTTATCTTATTAGTGTCCATACTTATCAATATAAGCGCTTATTTAATTTTTGGCCATTGACTAGAACTCTTTTAAGAATTTTTTTTGTTAATTTATGATTACCATCTGGAGGTATCAAAATATACATTGAACAAACAGACAAACACAAAAAGACACACCAACAGAAACATAAAACTCATTAATTTGACTCATAATTCTTACTCCTTTGGTATGGAGTCACATCTCTGATTTTTACTGCTTTTAAGATCTCTGGAATCCATGTTGCCTGTCATATGCAAGCTCGCTCTTGAAAACATTTTTATTAGTAATGAGCAACTAATTAGGATTTCTTAAGCAGTATGGATGAAGTTAAGCTTTAATGTAGCCGTTCAGATAGACAGACATTTAACCCCTATATACTCTGGATTACTATTCTTCAGGAGTATACTTAGGCTTGAAGTGCAGGAGTAAGCTATTTTTTTTTAAGATTTATTTTTATTTATTTATTTATCCCCCCTTGCTGCTTGTGCTCTCTGTGTCCATCTGCTTGTCTCCCTTTGTTGGGTCATCTTGCTGTGTCAGCTCACCGCGCTGCACAGGCTGGCTTGCCTTCACCAGGAGGCCCTGGGAATCGAACTCGGGGCCTCCCACATGGTAAACAGGAGCCCAACCAACTGAGCCACAGCTGCCTCCCAGGAGTAAGCTATTGATCTAAAACTGAAAGTTCCTTTTAACACCTTGATTAAAATTCTGATCAAAATAAAATGTGACTAAAACTTAAAACATTGTCAAAGTAACATCGCATTCAATCTCTTCCACAGTTTTCACAAGTACTGTGGTCTTTCAGTTTTGTAATATACTTTTAATTGCAGGCTTACAAAAGCTGCTAGCATTTTTCTATTATTTTTTTTTAATGAGGTTGTCCAGTTAAAAAGTTACTAAACTTTAACAGCAGTAATGTTACCAATGTGGCTATGTAGGCCCGATTAGAATTAGCATGGAAACAAAACAGAGAACATTAATGTTATTAAGTTTTTCTACTTTTCCAGCTGTTTAATTCTATCAGCCCCCACTAGCCCACAGCCACACCATTCAGGCAGCAGGGAGTTTGCAGAGTTGCTGCTGGAATGTTTTCCTTATCTTAGTTAACTCTTTAGCAGAATGTTTTCTTACAAGCATGATTTTCACTGACAAGTGCCTTATTTAGCACTTCTGCTTGTGCGGGGTGTTGTATTTGTGATTTAGCCTTCCTTTTCATAAGGGGTTTAACATGATTTAAAGATTCTTCTATAATGTCTACATTGAGTTACTATTTCCTTCTTATCTAGTTGCCCAGAGAGGTCACTAAGGCAGTGGTGGAAGCCTGCAAATTCCTTTCTAGTTGCAGTTCTTCTTTCCTTTAACCTGAGCATATCTACAGGCAATTGTCTGCACCTGTTCTTGTGCTTCCTCCAGTTTTTCTTAGGTAAATTCTTCTTTTGATTTACTTGAACCAGTTGGAGATTTCATTCCAATTTTTACCTCCTCCTCCACTCACTTTGCCCTTGCTTTGGCTGCTAACTGCTTGTTAGTACTATCATGCAAGGCAAGGAGGAATGGCCATGCAATGGCTGCAGCCACCGCATGTTGCTCTTTCTTAATAAAATATACTCTTCCCTAACTGCACTAATCCAGTGGGAGTGTATGGGATGTCCCCCAGCTCCCTCACGGGTCTCCAAGTGTTTACCAGCTGGGCAAGCTCTTACCACATAGAAGTGCACGACCACCCTGGGATTTTCCCTGCAGTCTCCCTTGTGTACTGTAGGGTCCTCCCCTACAGTATCTGGAATGGCTGACATGCTTTCAACTGCCTTATCCCTGATGGGATTCTCTGAAATATCCTGCTGACTACGCCAATTGTAATGCAGGAGGGTCGAGCAGGGAATGGCCAACCAAATACTTTGACGTTCCAAAGAAACCACATGGGGGGAGGCCAGCACCTGTCATGCCATTTATTTACTCACACGTCCAGTCCTGATGATGGCTGTTGGGCAGCAGCCACACAGTACAGTGGAAAGACAAAGATTATATAGGGCTAGACGGCACAAAGCCAGGGTCTGTCAAATGCATAGAGCAGCTTGAGGGTGCGCGTAGCCTAGTAAATGATTTAACAGTGAGTATGTGCCTGTGGGTTCCCAGAATAGTGATGGGCAGCATACATGCAAGTGAGTGATTACTACACCTAGGGTCCTGTGTGCTCTGTAGTGGAACCTGCCAGGATGGATTGCTGGCCAATTCCACCCCACCCTTTCCAGCAATCTATACAAATAATTAGTGGGAGGGGGAAGCTGGCATTTCATGTCCCTACATGTGGGAATGTCCTGTTTGTTTTTCCTTTTAGTTGGTTGGACATTGCATGCTAATCCTGATAACTTGTTTGTTCAAGTAGGCATGGTGCAGGATGTCAGATTACGCAGCTGACAGGTGAAAGTTGAAAGGTGCTCCCCACAACCCCTGTAACCTGTTTGTGTGAGTCCAGCTGGATGTTGCCTCAGTGTTTCCCACTAGGTGGGGTTTGTGTAGAGATTTATTGGGTTTTCTGCCGCTTCTCCTTAGGTCCCTGTTCTATTCTGCCTCATCAGGAGGCCTTTGCTGTGGTGGGAGTGGGAGAAGCCCTTGAATGTCCCTAGGTGGTAGCCCACCACTGGCATGGACCTGGGTGTGTTTTCTCCTCCTGGGTTTCAGCCACTGGACCGCAGTGCTGTGGGGAGGCCCCGGGAATGGGCTGCCTTCACCATTCCAGCCCTTCTCTCCAATTGTGGCGAGGCCTCTAAAAGGAGGGGGGTGTAAAAGCAAAACCCCCCAGGGGTAAACTAGCCAGTGTGAGGGCAAAGTGCAGTGTAGCAACTGCCTCCTTCCCCCTCCATCCTCACCCAGGGTGGTGGGCAGCTTCCTAAGCATGCTCCCCTTTTTCTCCTGAGTGAATTATAGGGGGATAAGGGGGCCCTGAACTCGTCCTGCAAGTTACTGAGCAGATGAGGTCTTCCTGGTTGACCTGGTGCCAATCCCAGTTCTACCTCCCACCACTGCGTGACCTTGGGCGAGTTACTTCACGACTCTGAGCCTCTGTTTTCTATAAAATGTGGCCTAATGACAGTCGTCCTGGCCTTCTTGGGTGGTTGTGAGGACTTTGTGTTAATACAAGTAAAACACGGGGTCTCCTCTGTTGTAAGGGCCCAGTCAGTATCAGCTGTAACTGTTGGGAGTGGTGGGTGAAGCCTCCCATCCAACGTCTTGTCCTTAGTTTCCCCATTTATAAAATCAAGGGGGCTGCACTGGAAAGCTCAGCCCAGCTCCGAGGTTCTGAGTACATTGCCCTGATTCTGGAGTCAGGCTGAACCTTTTCTTCTGCAATTTGATTTTTTTTTACTTTATTTTGTACATTTAGTAATTGAAAATATAAACAATTAAAAACTAAACAGTAAACATTTCTCAATTAAATGTACTGGATACGTATAAAAATTTTTTTGAATCAAACAATATGTTACACAATAGGTTTGGTTCATATTAATGCATTCATACAGTGTTTGTCCTTTTGTGTCTGGCTTGCTTCGCTCAACATAATGTCCTCCAGGTTCATCTTTACGACTTCATATGCTTTACGACTTCATTTCTTCTTACAGCTTCATAATATTCCTTTGTGTGAATAGACCACAGTTTGTTTATCCATTCATTTGTTGATGGACCCTTGGGTTGTTTCCAACTTTTGGCAACCGTGAATAACGCTGCTATGAACTTAGGTGTGCAGATGTTGGTTCATGTCACTGCTCTCAGTTCTTCTGGGTATATACCCAGTAGTGGTATTGCAGGGTCACGTGGCAAGTCTATATTCAAGTTCTTTAGGAACTGCCAAACAGTCCTCCACAGTGGCTGTACCATTCTGCATTCCCACCAACAATGAAGAAGTGTTCCTATCTCTCCACATCCTCTCCAACACTTGTAGTTCTCTGTCTTTTTAATAGTGGCCATTCTGATAGGTGTGAAATGATATCTCATTGTAGTTTTGATTTGCATTTCCCCAATTATGAGTGATGTTGAGCATTTCTTCATGTGTTCTTTTGCCATTTGTATTTCTTCTTTGGAGAAATGTCTATTCAAGTCTTTTGCCCATTTTTTAATTGGGTCATTTGTCTTTTTATTGTTGAGTTGTAACATCTCTTTATATATCCTGGATGTTAAACCCTTATCAGATATGTGATTTCCAAATATTTTTTCCATTAAGTTGGCTGCCTTTTCACCCTTTTGACAAAGTCCTGTGAGGTGCAAAAGTGTTTAATTTTGAGGAGGTACCATTAATCTATTTTTCTTTTGTTGGACAGTGTGTTCTCATTTTCATTTGTCTTAACATATTTACTGATTTCACTTGCAATTTCTTCTTTGATCTACCGATTATTTAGGAGTGTTGTTCAGTCTCCACACATTTGCAAATTTACTTTTTTCCTGTCTATTATTGTTTCTAGTTTCATTCCATTATGACCTGAGAAGGTGCTTTGTATAGTTTCAGTCTTTATATTTATTGAGAGCTGAATTGTAACCTAACATGTCTATCCTGGAGAAAGATCCATGGACACTTGAGAAGAATGTATAACCCGCTGAGTTTGGATGCAGTGTTCTGTATATGTCTGTTAGGTCTAACTTGTTTATCATATTGTTCAAGTTCTCTGTTTCTTTGTTGATCTTCTGTCTAATTGTTCTGGTTGTTCTATCTAATGATGTGAGTGGGGTGTTGAAGTCTCCGACGATTATTGTAGAAATATCTATTTCTCCCTTCAGTTTTGCCAGAGCTTGTCTCAAATATTTTGGAGCACTCTGGTTAGGTGCGTAGATATTTATGACTGTTATATCTTCCTGGAGGATCGTCCCTTTTATTAATATATAATGGCCTTCCGTATCTCTTATAACTTTTTTGCATTTAAAGTCTGTTTTGTGTGATGGTAGTATAGCTACCCCTGCTCATCTGGTTACTATTTGCGTGGAGTATCTTTTTCCAACCTTTCACTTTCAGCCAGTTTGTATCCCTGGGTCTAACTAAGGTGAGTTTCTTGTAAGCAGTATATGGATGGCTCATGTTTTTTTATCCATTCTATCAGCCTGTATCTTTTGATTGGGGAGTTTAATCCATTCACATTCAGTGATATTACTGTAAATACACTATTTATTTCCTCCATTTTATTCTTTGGTTTTCATATGTCATCTTGTTTTTGTCTCTCTTTTTACTCTTGGTTATCCTTTCTGCTATTTTTTCTTTTATAGTATCCTCCAAGCCTCTCTCTATTGTCTTTTTCTTTCAGGTTCTAAGGCTTCCTTTAATATTTCCTGCAAAGGTGGGTTCTTTTTTGCAAACTCTCTTAGTTTCTGTTTGTTTTTGAATATTTTATACTCACCTTCATATTTGAGGGACAGTTTTGCTGGATATAAAGAATTCTCGGCTGGCAGTTTTTCTCTTTCAGTTTCCTAATTGTATCATACCACTGTCTTCTCACCTCCATGGTTTCTGAAGAGAAATCTGCACTAAGTCTTACTGGACGTCCCTTGTACGTGATGGTTTGCTTCTCTCTTGCTGCTCTGAGAATTTTCTCTTTATCTTTTACATTTGACATTCTGAGTAGTATGTGTCTTGGCGTAGGTCTATTTGGATTTATTCTGATTGGGGTATGGTGTGCTTCTTGGACATGTAAGTTCATTTCCTTCCTGAGAGTTGGGAAGTTTTCAGCTATTATTTCCTCAAATACTCTTTCTGCTCCTTTTCTCTTCTCTTCTCCTTCTGGAACTCCCATGACACATATGTTGTTGCGTTTTGTGTTGTCATTCAACTCTCTGAGCCCCTGCTCAATTTTTCCATTCTTTTCTCTCTCTGTTCTTTTCTCTCTTCAATTTTAGCTGCTCTGTCTTCGGTATCACTTATTCTTTCTTCTGTCATTTCGAGTCTGCTGTTGTATGCCTCAAATCTGTTTTTGACTTCACCTATTGTATCTTTCACTCCCATGAGCTCTGTCACTTTTCTGTTCAGGATTTCAAATTCTTTGCATTCGCTCAATGTCTTCTTGATGTCATTTATCTCTTTAGATATATTGTCTTTCAACTCATTAATTTGATTTTGGAAATTTGTGCTCATCCAGCTGATTAGTTCTCTCAAAGTCTGCATCTCTTCTGGGCTTTGATGTATTCCTTTTCTTGGGCCATGTCTTCTCTTTTCTTAGTATGGCTTGTAATGTTTTGCTGGTGTTTAGGCATCTGGTTAGGATGTAGTTTACTCAGATGCTCACTCTTTTTCTCTTTTATAGGGATTTAGTGGCAAGAGGCTGTGAGTTACCACAGCTCTTTGATTTTTGGCTCAACCTGGATTGTTAGGATCATCCTGCTGGTTGCTTAAAATTGGGCACTGGACCCAGTAATTGGTTGTAGAGTCGCTTCCTAGGGCCTTGGGCAGGGAGCCTATAGAGGCCAGGAAAAGCCTCTCCTACTTATTTTTAATTTTCTTTTGTGCACTTCCTTGGTCTGCCAGGAGATGGTGCGCTTTGGCAGCTCTCAATTCAGTGCCTGGTCAGAGTGTACTTGTTGTGACACAGACCAGATCAATGTGATAGAGCTTCCTGTCTGGAGGCTAAGAGCCTTGTAATTTAAACTTTCTGAGACAGTTCTCCAGTCTTCTCTGGCAGCCCCCTCCCTTTTCCCAGCTAGGAAATATTTCCACTCCCCTCTGAGTCCTCAACAATCAGTCCCTGTTAGAAGAGGAGGAGATTGGGAGGTTTGTATATCTTTAGCTCCTTGCAGGCTCCAAGGCAAACAATGGCGCAGCCCCACCCGGCCTGGAAGGGCTCTCGGGACAGGGCAGACCAAACCTGAGAGTCAAAAGCAGGGTTAGTCCCAGGCTCTCTCTCCCCTCTCCTGTGGAGTCCTCAACAATTAGTCCAAGCTAGAAGAGAGGGAGATTGCGAGGGTTGGATTTCTCCAGTCGTCCTCTGGCTCCCAGGGCAAACCACCGTGTGGTCCCACCTGGCCTGGAAGGGCCCATGGGGCACCCCAGCCCAAATTTGTTAGTCAGAACCTGAGTCAGCCTTAGGCTTTGTCTCTCTCTCTCTCCCCTTTCCTGGGGTGGCAGATCCCTGGAGCCCCCTTTGTCTGTAGTTGCAGGCCCAGGGGGCCAACAATTCTAAAGTCTTTAGTGTGGGGGAGGGTGCCGGCAGCAGCAGCCGCTGCTGGTTCCAACTCATGGTTCTGTCGTCGTGATTTCCTTCTTTTGTCCCTCTCTCCTCTGGATGGTGTGCAGCCTTCACCTCCTGTCCTAAACCCTAGAAGATCTTTTTTGGGGCCGTTTCAGCCTGTCCTCTAGCTATTTTTCTGGAGAAGAGATTCCTGTGTCTTACTAGTCCGCCATCTTCCTGGAAGTCCGCTAGCTGGTTTTGAAACTTCAGTTCTTAGCACAGTGCCTGACACTAGTTCATGATGGCAGCTGGCGCTGATGGTGGCGTCATGGGGTTTAGTCTGTCAGGGGCACTTGGGGCATTTTTTAAACCATTATTTGAGTGGGTTCATACTTGGTGTAGCAGTTTGGCAGTTTGATATAGTTATCAATTCCAAAAATAGATATTGGATTATGCTTGTAAACTGGTTTGTTCATCTGGGCATGATTAAGTTATGATTGGGGTTTTGATTGGGCCATGTCAGTAGGGCATTGAGCCCCACCCCTTGGTGGGTGGGGTCTCAAATATAAAAGACATGGCAAAGGACAGAGTTGGAGTTTTTGAGTTGGAGTTCTGATGTTGGATCTTGAGCTAGAGCCCCATGAAATAAGCATACAGAGTAACTTGATCGTGAAGAAGGAGATAAGGCCCTGGGAAAAGAGACGAGCCGTTCGCCTGAGAGTCTGCAGCTGGCCTTGTGGAGAGAACAAGCAACTGAACCTGGAGAGAATCAAGCCCTGGGAAGAGAGGAACCCAGGAAGCCGGACCCCTCACAGAGTTGGGTGAGGGAAGTAACTTATACTTTATGGCCTGGTAACTGTAAGCTTCTACCCCAAACAAATAACCTTTATAAAAACCAACCAATTTCTGGCATTTTGCATCAGCACCTCTTTGGCTGACTAATATACTTGGCAAACCCACATCAGTGAAGGCTGCGTGGATTGAAAGTGATATGGGCCTTATAGGAGGCAGCATTTCTACAGGTGGGTGTAGTGGTGGGAAGAGGGGTTTGTTTTTATGTCTCCCATGTACTGGGCTCTGTGCCAAGGCCTCCTGGGGACACGATTCCAATTCAGGCTGATACTTGCTATCCTGGAACCATAGAGGTGGACTGAAGTCAGTGTTGGGGGGGGGCAGAAGATGGCACGTGGAAGACTGCGCACAGGGATGTCTTCTAGGGTTGGCATGTGTTGAAGAGTCAGTGAAGGTATCTCCTTGACGTTAGTGACCCTCTCAATCACAGCATGTTCATGGCACACTTCAGCTGTTACTGGTCTCTTGTAGTGCGGTTTATACTGATTGCAGTTCCAAAATGATGGCCATCATTAGAGTTGTAAAGGAGTTCTGGTGCACCAGAAGTATCCAGAAATATGAAAAACTGTCATGTTGAGAAGCCCGGTGACTGGGGTTCAAATCCCAGCCCTGCCACCCTTGAGGACGTGAAGTTACTTCACCTTCTCGTGCCTGTGGTTTCTCTGCCAGCAAATGGATGATCCTGTACTTACCTTCTGGAATGGTGGTGAGGGTACAATGAGTTAAAACCTGAAGCCCTTCGAACAGAGCCTGGTAAAACCTAATAGGGAAATGTTTGTGAAAGATGGAAGAACGGACCTCGGCGGACAGCTCGCTGGCTGCCACATATGCCCGTCTCAATGCCTTTACAAAATCAAGATGCTTTTAGTCAGGGATGCCGCTGCCCCAGCAAATCAATGTTGTCCTCCTACTCAGGAATTTCCTGCAGTATGTCACTTGCTCCTCACAGCACCTTCTTTTTTTTTTTTAATTTGTTTCTCCCCACCCCCTTGTTGTTTTTCACTTGGTATATCTGTTTGTCTTCCTTATTTCTTTAGAGGAGGCACTGGGAGCTGAACCCAGGACCTCTGATGTAGGAAGGAGGTGCCTAATCGCTTGAGCCACCTCCACTCCCTGCTTTGTTGTGTTTCCCATTATGTTTTTACTCCCCACATCTCTTGTTGCGTCAGCTTGTCATGCCTGCCAGTTGTGTCAGCTCGCTGTCTTCTTTAGGAGGCACCAGGAATCTCTGCTCCCTGCTCTGTTCTGTCTCTCATTATGTTTTTTCTTCTTGTGTCTCTTGTTGTGTCATCTTGCCGCGCCTGCCCGTTGCGCCAGCTCATTGTCTTCTTTAGGAGGCATCTGGATCTGAACCAGCAACCTCCCGTGTGATAGGCGGGAGCCCCGTCGCCTGAGCCGCATCTGCATCCCTCGCAGCACCTTTCTAAGGGGAAGTATTATCTTCGCCATTTTACAGATGAGAAAATTAAGTTGTGGAGAAGTGCAGAATTGTTGCCTAGGACCCCATAGCTCAGGGACACTGCTGCAGCAGCTGGTTGTTATTTTTCATTTTCTTCAGAAATTCTGGATTTTTATTACTAAACGTGTTTTCAAATTTATCACGTGTGAAGTTGGGCTGCATCTGCACTTGAAGGTATTTTACAATTAGCATCAACCCCTTTTCCTTTTAGTAGTTTATTAAACAACTGTGCTACTCATAAATGTAGATATCTTGGATTTGAACAAAATGGCAATTTCTTTTTCTTTGCAACAGCACTAAGTCTAAGGAAGCTTAGTAATTACCATTGAATTTTGGCATTTTACCTCTCATCTGTATATACATCTATTTTTCATATGCATATGAGAACATATTATGTAAATGAGACAATTTCATACATTTTACACAAAACAGGGCTCTTGAATGAAGAACATGAATTCGACAGATCAGCTTTAAAGGGAGCTTCCTTGAACTCTATGAAACTGTGGCCCTTGGTGTTCATCCGGCTTTCTGAGGAGAGGTTCATAGCTTTCAGTAACTTCTCAGAGGACTCTGGAGCACAAAACACCATTAGGAACCCTGAGGCTTCCACAGGGAGCCTCAGACCCACAGTGAGTTGGGATTCAGGCTTGCTGTAGCTGCAGGGTTTTCCATTGAGCTCTG
This sequence comes from Cabassous unicinctus, assembly GCA_029593785.1. NCBI lineage: Eukaryota > Metazoa > Chordata > Mammalia > Cingulata > Chlamyphoridae > Cabassous > Cabassous unicinctus. Next base: position 17,838 of record JAQZBX010026134.1, read on the forward strand.
GGTTTTCCACTGAGCATTCTCAGTGAAGAAAACCACAGTCATACCACAATTCCTTCCCCCACAACGATCCAGAGGTCTTACATTTGTTTTTTCAGTAATTATGCTGAGAAGTCAGAGAGAGTAGGGTGGAGCAGGCTTGAGCTTCAGTTCAACCCCAGCTACCTTTGACTGTGGCTTCCTTTTCCTGATCATTTTCCTTCATGCGTGTCAGGAAGCTCTTGGCTCTGAGTGCTTCCTATGCTCAATCCCTACATTCATCCTCTTGGCAGGAATCTTGCACTTAACTTGTTTGCTTCCAACAACACCAGCAGCCTGCTGGGTAGCCCTCTAGACTTCTGGTTTTGCTGTGGTCACATTTGTGGGGCCTTCCTTTTTGAACACTGCCATTCCCTTGATGTCTAGAATATCACCTTTCTTGTAGATTGGCCTTTTTGTGGACAAAGGAAAACACCTTGTTTTCTAAACAGCCTAGAGAATGTCTAGCTGAGACTTCTCCTCCTCCTCTTTCTGTTTGTCATTTTGGCGAATTACTGTAAAATGGTGGTTCCTGCCAAAAGGCTCCCACTTCTTTCTGACAGACAATCCGGAAGGCTTGTGTGGACCAGTAGAGCTGGAACCCAGAGATCAGAAGGGCTGGTGCTCACACAGTACACACAGCACTCTGGGCCCATTCCTGTTGCCTCATGCGCATTAATCTATCGAGCCCTCACAGCCTCCCTGTGAGTTGGGTACTGGTGTTGACCACATTTCACAGATGAGGAAAACAGGCACAGGCTGGTTTGAATGACTTGACTGAGCTGTACAAGGTAAAGCCAGGATCAGACCCGAGCTCCTAGCTTGAAATCACTGCTCTGTCCTATATTCAAGATGTTCGTAGTTGCAGCACAGGCTGCTCAGCTGTAAACAAGAGAAGCAGAGGGGGCACCCAACCTGGTTTGGATGGGATGCAGAGTCATGAAGGGAGGCTTCCTGGAGGAAGAATAAGGTAACCTGGGTCTTGAAAAATTATGAGAAATGGAAAATTGTGATTGTGCAATTCATTTATTCCATAAATATTGAGCAAGGACTCATGGCATTAGACATAGGCCCATGTGGCTAGAGCTCTAGGCCTGTTCATATATCAACAGGGTTTCACTCTTGGGATCATGGGTCCATTTGAGAATCTAATGAAAACCCTGGACTGCTGCCTCCTAAAAGTATTCATAATTTTAGCAGGATCACAGCTTCTTCCTACCCCTTTCCCCCTGGCCGCTGAGCCCGTTTTGGATTCTTCAGGGATCCATGGTCTCCAGGCTTAAGAACCCTTGTTCTCCAGTCCTTTACCAGAGAGCCCTCACTGCAGTGGTTCTCCCTGGACTCCACTCTGAAAGCACCACTCGACCTCTCTTGATAAAGCACCTTCCTGGGCCCTACAGGTCTGTTGCGGTTCTGGGTGGTGTAGTTCTAGGTGCTCTTGATGTGCGTGATTGCTTTGACAACCCCTGTCTGCAGTTACCTCGTGGGGAAGAGACTCCTGGGTAACATCTACTGCTCAGTCTGCCCCCAGGTTACTGAAAGTTTGGACTATGGTCACACAGTAACTCCTTTCATTGTCTCTAGCTGCTTTGCTTGGAGGTAAAATTCTGAGAGAAGGGTCAACCCAATTAGACCTTTCCCAAGCCAGTGTTTGCCAGTCAAAATAGTGCCAGGGACCAACGAAGTGGGTGTAGACCAGTTCCAGAGTGCCCTGGGGAGGGGACCAGGAAGGATGCCTAATGTCCCTCTGATGGCTTCCTGAAGTGTGCTTTCTTGGCCTGCCCAACTGTTTCTGCAGCCCTAAGGAGTCCTTTTGTTTTCAAATCACCACTGCCTCTGCCCTTCTCAGGGATGTGGTGTTGAAACTGAATATGGCAGACTTCTTCCTAGGCAGGTTGAAACAATAACTCAGAGCGGGACCCAGTGATCTGAATTCACTAATCTAAAGCTATGATCAGCTTGGCCATGCCCACCCCTCTTGCCCCTCTTCTGGGGAAGAAGATCTTTTTGCCCCTGTGTGGCAGCAGAAGACAATCTGCAACTGGATCCCCAGGTGGCCTGCCACAAGAGTGCAGAGGGGTGCTGGCAGTCACCCAGGGTAGAGTGCTACTCAGTTCTGTGCTTTGGTTTCTCAGCCTCTTCCTCCCGCTCTGCTTTTCCCTGGATGCCATACAGTGCTCTTCTGGCCTCCGGGACCCCAGAACTGTTGTTTCAGACAGCTCCTGCCTGCCAGCTAGCTGTTTTGGAGGAAAGAATGAATTGGAGTCCCTACTCCATCATCTTCCTGGAAACTCTCCTAGTTCTGATTTGAAAAGGAGTTTCTCTAATGTTCCCCAGATATATAATGAGAACTTTATTAGTCAATTTTATGAATACACATCAAGTCCTAATTCACTGTGTATTTTATTTAACATTAATCTTTGTTGAATTCTGCTAGTAGTTTTTTGTATTTATGAATATGTACACAATATTTTCCCCTTCATCTGTATAGCTATATTAGTGGGCTTCCATATATTGAATGGCTCCTGCATTCTTGTCATAAATTACATTTGTTCATCATGCAAGGGCAGTTTAACTATTACAAACTATTTGACAAGATTTTATATAAGATTTTCCTATGTATATGCAGACATGAACATTATTTCTAAGTTTATTTGCAATACTTTTTAAGAGCTTTAGGTATAAATGTTCTATTCAAATTCAAAAAGATCTTTTTGAAATTTTTCTGCTTCTTCAATGATCTTTGAATATTTCAAATAGCATTGATTTTTTTAAATTCACAGTACATCTTCAGCATCATTCTTTTTTTTTTTCCATTTTTTTTTTAAATTAGAGAAGTTGTGAACTTACAAAACAATCATAGTGCAGAATTCCTGTATATCACCCTCTACCAACACCTTACATTGTTGTGGAACTTTTGTTACAGGTTATGAAGAACATTACCAGAGTATTACCATTAACTATGGTCCATAATGTACACCTGGTATACTTTTTCCATATACCCTCTATTATTATACTGTACTGTACATTTGTTATAGTTCATCGAGAACACTCTCATATTTGTACTGTTAACCACAGTCCATCTTCCACCACATGGTTCACTGTGTTATACAGTCCCATGCCTTGTACATTCTATCCAAGTGTACACTCAGTGGCTCTCACTTTCATCAGAGTTCTATAACCATCATCCCATTATTGATCAATCTCTATTATTGACCCTTAGTGTTGATATAGTACCTTCTAAGATGTTGATGTAAGAATATTACAATATTGCTGTTAACTATAGTCCATAAGTTACATTAATTTTTTTCCCATGCTATATTTGTTCTAGTTCATAAAAGAACATTCTTGTATTATTAACCATGATTATTACCCACATATGGGTTCAATATATTATTTAGTCCCTAGATTATTCTTTAGCTTTCTTTCAGTTGGCATTTACATCCCTTGTCTCCCCCTTTCAGCCACAATCCCATTTATAAACCAGCCATGTTAGTCATGCTATAATGTATTACCTTCAGCTCTATCCATTTCCACACTTTCACTGTCAAGCTAATTGAAAATTCTATATACTTAAAGCATCAGTAGCCCTTCTCAGTCCTCCTCCTATCTCCTAGTAACCTGTAGTCTTGGTTTTAACTCTATGTGTATACTCTTTTTTTTTTTTTAAAGATTTATTTATTTATTTCCCCCCTCGTTGTCTGCGCTCGCTGTTTGCTTTCTGTGTTTGTTTGTTGTATGCTCTCTGTCTGCTCATCTTTTTAGGAGGCATAGGGAAGCCAACCCAGGACCTCCCCATTCCCCACTTGTGTCTCCTCATTGCATCATCTCGTTGTCTTGCTCATCTTCTTGAGGAGGCACCAGGAACTGAATCTGGGACTCTAGTGTGGTAGGCGGGCACCCAACTGCTTGAGTCGCATCTGGTCCTTTGTGTATACTCTTCATATTTAGTACATATTAGCGAGACTATACAATTTGTTTTAGAGATTTATTTATTTTCCCCCCTCCCCCAGATGGCTCCCTTGGTTGTCTGCTCATTGTTTGCACTCACTCTCTGCTCTGTGTGTCTGCTCACTGTGTCTGCCTGTCTTCTTAAGGAGGCACCGGGAACGGAACCTTCTTCCTCCCATGTGGGAGGTGGACACCCAATTGCTTGAGCCACATCTGCTTCCCCGAGACCATACAATATTTGTCCTTTTGTGTCTGACTTTTTTCACTAAGCATAATGTCCTCAAGGTTCATCCATGTTATCATATGTGTCCCAATTTCATTTCATTTTACAGCAGCATAGTATTCCATCATATGTATATACCATATTTTGTTTATCTATTCCTTGGTTGATGGACACTTGGGTTGTTTCCATTTTTTGGCAATTGAAAATAATGCTGCTATGAACATCGGTGTGCAAATGTCAGTATTCGTAGATCTTCTTTGCAAATTTTTTTCAAAACAGGAAACAGATGAAAATACCTAATGTGGCTAGTATAAACCTCATTAAAGCATCAACAAGAAAGCAATTTGACTTCTGAATTTGGAATGCCTAAAGAATCACTAAATTTTCATTTTAACAGGAATGGCTGACATTTTAATATGCTGTGTATGATACACCCTGACAAAAATGATCTCCACTGTGCTAATCATTTCAGAACAGCACTTGAAACATTACTAAATTATATTTTAGACAAAAATCTATTCTCAGCACATTATCACCAAGAGGGAAATAAATCCACTATGCAGCATCCATTGACAATGACTATAGACCTCTATATTGATGGTCAAATGTTAGAAGCATTTCCATTAAAGTCAGGAAGAAGTCAAGAATTAATCCTTCCCTCAGAGCACCATTTCTACTCAGGAATACAGTATATTTTCTAGATAATAAGATAAGGAAGAGAAATAAGAATATTAATGAGGAAAGGATCGACAATATTCTCTTTACTTGAAACTTGTCTGACTCTGTAAGATTGGTGATTCTCAAGGGAGCGTTTTATGTATAAGGTCCTGGTCAGCCCTCTGACCATTCATATCAGAGACTCCTGGAATGGGGCCCAGGTATGGGAACATTGAAATTCCCGTGTGATTTCATGTGCTACCCATTATGAGAGCCAGGGATAGAGAATTTCAAGGGAATCTACAGATAACAGTGTTGGAATTAATGACAGTCTTCAGCAATCTATAGAGAAAATTCAGTACTGCCCCAGAAGCCAATTTAAAAAAAAAAAAAAAGATGAGCAAATGTAACAGGGGCAAATATGCAATTCACAACAAAATAAACTTGTTTACCTTAAATAAGTTAAAACTGATGTAGAGTTTTTGATGGGTAAATTTGAAATTATAAAAGACTTGAATAAATACCATATACAGGCATACCATTTTATTGTGCTTTGCTTTATTGTGCTTCGGATATATTGTTTTTTTACAAATTAAAGGTTTGTGGCAGCCCTGCTTCGAGCAAGTACTTTAATAATTTGGAGATAATGGAAACTTAGTGTGTAAATTTAGACCCAATAAATTAAAATTTCCCTGGAATCAGCTAGACAGAGAAGTGTGAGATGAGTTTATTAACTGTTATAGCCTTTGTGATTATCAGTCAGGATCACAAGGGAAAAGTAATGGCTCTGTAGCTTGTAGCCCTGGATGGAGCGGGATATACATCAGACATTGCAGGACACTGAAGACCAATTTTGTGTTTATACCTTAAATCCTAAGAGAGGAAAGGCAGTCAGTTGAAATACATGACTTTGGGGCTGTGGAATGGCATTTTTTTTTTTTTAAACAATTTATTGAAGTATATCATTCATACATGAACATACATAAACAAGTGTAGTTAAAGTTGTAAACTTATAAAACATACGTGCATAACATAGAGGGCTCCCATACATCACCCCCACAAATACCTTGCATTGTTGTGAAACATTTGTAAAGAATTATGAAAGAGCATCATCAAAGTATTACTAACTATAGTCCATATCTTGGTGTATTTTCCCCAGCCTACTCTATTATTTTTTGTTGTTCATAAACCACGTGATTTATCTAAAGTGTACAGTCTGTGGCATTTGGTATAATCACTGAGTTGTGCATTCATCACTTCAATCAATATTAGAATATTTTCATTAATTCAAAAAAACAACAAAAAACATGCCACTATCTTACCCATATATTAGTGCTACTAATTACAAATTCTATTGTAGCCAGATTTGTCTAGGTTCAGCTGCAGGAAATGAATTTCAAGAGCAAGCCACGTTGATTAGGCCAGTGATTTATTAAGGTAGGGAGGGAAGAGAAATGGGAGAAAATAACAGATCATGGGTCCCAAAGAGAGGAACGGGCTGAAGAATGATAAAGAGGGACTATAAATGCCCAGGTTTTACTTGCTTATTCATCCAGGTGGGGGCAAAGAAGGCCAGACCAGGAGGTAGAAGGCAAGAACAGGGGTCAAAAGGCAAGAGAGCACTGGTTCGGCCTTTGCACTTGCTTTTAAAATCATTAACTACTCTGCACCTTTGCTAATGGCATGGGAGGAGTCCCAGCTGTTTGCTGTTTTGATTACCCCACCCATCAATCCCCTGGGAGGGTCCAATGATAAGGCCCCTGGAGAATATCTGGGGCTTCTCCTGGCCTCTGGAGGAAATCTTGTTCCGAATGGGAGAATCTTGTGAGGGTCTTCCACCAGCCATCTCGGGGGTAATGGAGGGCACGTGTTAATGGCGGCAGGTTTTCTGCCAGGTTCCAGATCCGTCTATTGATTTCCTACCTAGCCTGCTTCACTATGACGTGCTTTCACCATTTCTGTTCATTTCCAAACATTCACAAACAGGTTTTTACCAATTCTGCCCAGATTAAACCTCAGCTTTCCATTCTCTAACCACATTCTTTTCACCGGTGGCTTATATTCTAGCTTTTAATTCCATGAATTTGTTTGCGATATTTAGTTTATCATGCAAAATCATGCTATATTTGTCCTTTTGTGCCTGGCTTGCTTTACTCAACATAATGTCCTCCAGGTTTGTCCATGTTGTCATATGCTTCATGACTTCATTTTCTCTTACAAAGCTTAATATTTCATTTTGTGCACAGTTGGATCATCCATTTGCCAGTTGGTGGACACTGGGGTTGTGTCTTTTGGCGATCATGAACAATGTCTCTGTGAACATTGGTGTGCAGATGTGTGTTCATATCACTGCTCTCAGTTTTTCTGGATATCTACTTCGTAGCAGTATTGTCAGGACACATGGTAGCTCTAAATCTGACTTCCTTAGGAACTGCCAAACAGAATTCCACAGTGGTTGTACCATTCTACATTCCCACCAACAGTGAATAAGCTTTCCCTTCTCTCCACATCCTCTCCAACACTTAATAGTTTTCTCTTTTGTTAATAGTGGCCAATAGTTAGCCCTCAGGGAGCTAAAGATAATTTGCCTTCTCAGACACCCTCCCTACTACCCCAAGGCTTGTTGCTAAGGAGGCAGAGGGAGGGAAGGTGTGGCCAGCCCCTGGTGGAGAAAAGCCACTGAGAAAGTGTGCAATCTTGGCCAGCTCTGAGGACATTACTTCTGCATCACCCACCTGCCTGAGGAGTTATTCTGAATGCATTGCCCCCAGCACCTGGGTCTGAGCTGAGTGGGCTGCCAAAGAGCGCCGTCTTCTGGCCAATCAGAAAAGTGCATACAAAAGGAAAAATTATATAAAAAAAGAGGCAAGCAGGTGCCTTTATTGTCATCCTCTCCAAGGCCCGTGGAAACTGGCCTTTTGAAACTGGCCTGCATCCCATTACTGGGTCCTTAACCTTGGTCTGAGTAGTCAAACGGGCAATCCTAAATATCTTGGATAGAAAAATAACAGAACTTTTGGGAATGAAAGACACAATAAGTGAGGTTAAATTCCCAATAGAGGAAACACAACAGCAGATTTGAAATCATGGAAGAAAGAATCAGCGATGTGGAGAAAAGAACAACTGAAATTGAAGAGAGGAAAAAAAGAGAAAAGAATGGGAAAAAATTGAGCAGGGGTTCAGGGAGTTGAATCATAACATAAAGCACACCAAGATACATATTATGGGAGTATCAGCAGGAGATAAGAAGGGAAAAGGGGCAGAAAGAGTATTTAAGGAAATGATGGCTGAAAATTTCCCAACTCACTTGAAGGACATGACTATGTGTCCAGGAAGCACAGTGTACTCCAATTAGAATAAATCCAAATAAACCTACCCCAAGACAAATAATAAGAATGCCAAATGCCAAAGATAAAGAAAATTCTGAAAGCAGGAAGGGAAAAGCAAAACATCACATACATACAAGGGATGTCCAATATGACTTAGAGTGGATATTTCTTCAGAAACTGTGGAGGCGAGAAGGCAAAGGTGTCTGTTGTTTGTTGTGTGCTGGTCTTCTTTTTAGGAGGCACTGGGAACCAAACCTGGGACATCCCATGTGGGATGGAGGTGCCTAATCGCTTGAGCCACTTCTGCTCCCTGCTTTGTTGTGTCTTTCATCATGTTTTTCCTCCTGTGTCTCTTGTTGCATCATCTTGTTGCGTCAAATTGCCACGCTTGCTGATCATGCAAGCTCACTGTCTTGCTCTTCTTCTTTAGGAGATACTGGGAACTGAACCTGGGACCTCCCATGTGGTAGGCGAGAGCACAGTCACTTGAGCCACATGCGCTTCCTCTTTGTAGTGACTTTAAATATAAATGGATTAAACTCTGCAATCAAAAGGCAGAAATTGGCACATTGGATAAAAAAGCATGACCCAAACACTTGCTGTCTTCAACTCACCTTACAGTCAAAAGACAAATGTAGGCAGAGGGTGAATGAATAGAAAAAATATATACCATGCAAGTAGTAAGCCAAAGAAAGTTGGGGTGACTATACTATATGAGATAAAATAGTCTTTAAGTAAAAAACAATTCCCCATGTAAAAAATGGTCATTACATACTGATAAAGGGGACAATTCGGGAGGGAGATGTAACAATTATAAGTATATGTGTACCTAAGAGCAGAACCTCCAATTCATATGAAGCAAATATTGACAAATTTCAAGGGAGAAATTGACACTTCCACATTAATAGTAGGAGATTTTACTACACCAGAATACACATTCTTCTTGAGTGCATATGGATGACTCCAGAGTATAGGCCATATGTTGGATCACAAAACAAGCCTGAATAAATTAAAAAATATTGAAATCAGACAATGTATGTACTCTCACAACAGAATGAAGCTAGAAATGAATAACAGGGAGAAATGGAAAATTCACAAATATGTGGAAATAAACAATGAATGGCTTAAAGAGGAAATCAGAAGCAAAATTAGGAAATACCTTGCGGTGAATGAACTAAAAATACAAGATAGCAAAACTTAAGGGATATAGCAAAGGCAGTGCTGAGATGGAAATTTATAGCTCCTTAAAATCCTTACATTAAAAAGAAGAAAGACTTCAAATCAGAGACCTAACCTCAAAACTGAAGAACTAGAAAAAGACCAAACTAAACTGAACATCAGCAGATGGAAGGAAGTAACAAAGATTAGAGCAGAGATAAACGAAATAGAAAGGAACAACAACAAAAAATAGAATCAAAATTAAAACTTGTTTCTGTGAAAAGATCCGTTTTATTGACAACTTTCACTAGACTAACAGAGAGAGGATACAAATAACAAAAATCAGAAATGAAAAGAGGGACATTTCTGTTGACCCCACTGAAATAAAGGAGTATAAGAGGATACTGTGAATAACTGTATGCCAATAAATTAGGTAACCAGATGAAAGGGAAGCGTTCTTAGAAACACACAAACCTCCTACATTGACTGAGGAAGAAACAGAATATCTCAACAAACCAATTAATATAGATTGAATCAGTGTTTTAGTTTGCTAAAGGCTGCTAGGAGTAATGTACCATAAATGTCTTGGCTTTTACTATGGCAATTTATTAGGTTAGACTTTACACCTAAAGTATAAGCAACAAAAGAAAAAATCAGATGAATGAGACCTCATCAAAATTAATAAGTTTTCTTCCTCAAAGGACTTTATCATTAAAGTAAAACAATGGGAGAACATACACAATGGGAGAAAATATTTGGAAACCACTTATCTGATAAAAGTGAAATATCCAAAATATATAGAAATCCTTCAACTTAACAACAAAAAGGCAAAGAACCCAATTAAAAAGTAGGCAAAAGACTTCTTCCCAAAGAAGATATACCAATGGACAAATGTAAATCAAAACCACAATAAGATATTTCACACCAATTAGAATAGCTGTTATTAAAAAACAAAACAAAAAACAGAAAATTACAAGTATTGCAAAGGATGCTAAGAAATAGGGACACTCATTCATTCCTGGTGGCAATGTAAAATGGTATATTTAGTTGCCTATTAATGATTTCCAGCTTCATTCTCTTATGATTCAAGATGGTGATTTGTATAATTTCAATCTTTTCATTTTTATTGAGACCTGCTTTGTGGCCCAATATGTGGTCTATCCTGGAGAAAGATCTATGAGCTCTTTAGAAGAATGTATAACCTGCTGATTTAGGATTCAGTGTTTATTACATGCCTCTTAGACCTAGCTTTTTTTATCATATTCAAGTTCTCTGTTTCCTTGTTGATCTTCTGACTAGTTCTATCTGTGTGAGTGGTGTGTTGAACTCTCCAACTATTATTGTTGAGATGTCTATTTCTCCTTTCAGTTTTGCCAGGGTTTGCCTCATGTATTTTGGGGCACCCTGGTTAGGTGCATAGCTATTTTATGATTGTTACTCCTTCCTGGTGGATTGTCACTTATTTTTTTTTTTAAAGGCAGTTTTATTGAGAAAAGTCACATATATATTTAAATATATTCACATATATTTGTATAAGACTTATTTCTTCCTGGTGGATTGTCCCGTTTATTAATATATAATGGCCATCTGTATCTCTTAAAACTTTTTTGCGTTTAAGGTCTGTTTTGTCCCATATTAGTGTAGCTACCCCTGGCTCTTTTTTCTTTACGTTTGCATGAAATAGGTTTTTCCAACCTTTAAATTTCAGCCAATTTGTATCCTTGGGTCTAATGGATGGCTTATGTTTTTTAAATTAATTCTGCCATTCTGTATCTTTTGATTGGTCTGTCTAATGCATTCTACATAATGTTATTACTGTAAATGCATTATTTACTTCCATTTTAGTGTTTGGCTTTCATATGTCATATCTATTTTTCTCTGTCCTTTTATCCTTTTGTTTATCCTTTCTCATAGTCTGCTACACTCTCTTCCAACCCCCTCTCTCCTGTCTT
>JAQZBX010026135.1:0-29122 GCA_029593785.1 Cabassous unicinctus
GGTTACAGTTACCATACTCACAACAGGTATCTACAAGTTCTTAGAGGGCACTGTATTCACAACATGTGCCCCTCATTTTTAAGATCAATCATCAGAAGACACCATACTCACAAGAGGTGCCTACAAGTTTAATTATTCTGCATATCCATTTTGGACAAATCTTGCCCTAACACCATTAATATTAGTAATAGATTGTAAGTAGAATGAGTAACACCAAGTGGTCAAGCAACAACTTAATATAATACAGCACAATGCAATAGCAATTCTTAGTAATGCCTCCTTCCAGGTCCAGCTTAAAGAGGAAAACCAATTACTGATAGGGTCATGAACTAAAGTTACAATATCTGTAATCTGAGATGCCATATCCTACAGGGCTTGGGTGACATTTTAAAAGTTTTGAATGATTTTTATTTTTCATGGACTTAAGATTCTCAACCAGTAAGCCTGCATAGACCAGTACCATGATCAAAATGACCTCATTTCCCATTTTCTATAGTTTGAGGCACAGGCAACCACAAATTATTATTTCCCTATTTGGGCTGTGGGGTGGCTGGCACTTTAACTCATAATCTCAAAGCCTGCATTGTTCCTGCTCTTAGCATCTTAACTGGAGTTCTGGCCACAGCCCTCAGTGATGAATTTAAACTTAGTCCATTGTTGTAAGGATCCAGTAACAAAAGTCCAGTTTCAGTGTCTGCAGCAGGGAAAGTATACCTTGCCCCTTATGAGCAGGAGGAAAATGATGTCACAGTTATCAGAATGAGCTTGGAGGACTCTCATTGATGATGTCCATGAGCTGTTGGTGAGTAACAGACACCTGGAAGTGTTGCCACAGTCTTCAGCAGCCATGATCTCCATTTTCCTGTGGAGCCACTCTGCTGCTTCTCAAGTCTCAATGGTATGGCTCTGGATCTTTGTGATGTCATCTGCCTCAACAGTCCTATGAAGGGTTTTAGAGGAGCAGGCAAGGACATGATAGTTATCTGTTGCCACTGGCAGGCATCCCAGATGTCCCTTCACAGATATCTCCTTCACAGATGGCAGCCCATAACAGTCCATTTTTCTGTCTCATTTTTAGTATCTGCAAATCAACCCCTGGATAGGGATAGCAGTCTTCAGAATGACTAGACACTACTGGGTTAAGCCTTTCACTTGCAACAGGAAGAGTTATGTTTCACATAATTGGTTTTCTAAGGGCCTATATTGTACATTGGTCCCTTCCCACAATTGTGACTAAAACCCAAGGGGTATTTGTTTAGAATGTTGCTTCTGCCACAAACCCCACCCAAAGGCAATATTGGTACTGGCCACATCCAAGTCACAGTGTAAGTTAAAATCTACCATCCCCCTTACTGCTTAACCTGGTGCCATTGCCCTCTTTGCTTCTTTAAAAACAGACTGCTGCAGGTCATCTTATTATTCCCATGCACAACCTTTCCTGATTAACACATACAGTGGTTTTAATATCTGAGCTAAATTGGAGATGAAGGGTCTCCAGTACACCAACAATATTACAAACTCTACTAATATGAGAAAACATTGTACTTTGTCAACTACAGCAGTGGGTATAGTTTTTGTTTCACTCAACTAAACAACATTTAAGAATTTGATAGAAAGCCAGGATGTTGTAGCTTGTCCCAATTGTTTTTCCATCCCAAGCTTTAAGATAAGGTACCATTGTCTCTGATACTTCTTTTAATTCTGAAAAAAGGATTACTGGTTAACAAAATATCATCAGTAGCGTTACATCCACAGGTTTTTTCCACACAGCCAGATTCTTTGCCACCAGGCCAGGACAGATGTTTGGGTTATGCACACAGCCTTGGGGAAGCACTGCAAAATCCACTGTTGGCCTTCTTACAGGAAGGTGAATGCAGGCTGGCTTGATTTTCCTAAAGAGATACTAAAGAAAGCCTTAGCAAGTTCTAAGACACAGTGATAGTGACATAACTAGATATTATTTTCTTGCAACAAACTAACAATATTTGGGATGGTTGTATACAGCAGTGGTGTTACTTTAATTTATGATAATCTACTGTTAGGCACCACCTCTGGCAGCCCCAAATGGCCACTCTATTTCTGCAGCCATAGAGCTGCTTCTTTAGCAGAGGTGGAGCAAATCAGATGAACATGAGCTAAAGCATCCACCTCTTGATTTCTAGATGGATCGGTTGTTTCTGAGACACATACCATTTTTTAAAAAAAATAAGTAAAATGATGATAAACATTATACTTTTATCTAATATTATGGCAAAACATTTCTAAATTTCCAGAAATATAATACAATCCTTAACTATTCATATGAACATTTTACTCATACAATTTAATTAACAAAGTGTTAAAGAATTCCTTTTAATTTTATAACATATTAAACACTTTCCATTTAACATAACAGATTAAATGAACTTAACCATTTCACTACTTTACTTTTCCCTTTTACACTTTTACCATGATTATGTTAATTAACAGGTTTTTTACTTAAGTGGTACAGAAAAACCTACCTTTCTCCATTATTTTATGAAAACCTAAGATTCTCAATAATCTCCTGCCTATCACCACTTTAATATGCAGACTGAGGTCTGCTCTGACAGGTTTTTCTGTTATGAAGTTACTTTTTGCTATTAGTATCTGTTCAGTTCTGTTTAATAATGATTTCCTGGATTAGCCATTTAAATATTTCAGTTTAAACAATGCTTCTACAAACTTAAAACTATTCATAATCACATAGAGTATAGTTACTTCATTTCAAGACAAATTCCACCTTCACAGAACACATTCCCTTAGCTAATGCTACCACAATACCTTCTACAACTTGCCATATGCATTCAAGTTTTGTCCTACACGCTTCCATTCTCATTTTATGAAAACTAGCAATCTTATCTTAGGACAAAACACACTTCCTTGAACAAACTTATCAAATTGTAGTCAACACTTCCATAAACCTGTTACTTCTTTTAATATCCATTTAAATTTCACATTGCTCATACTGTTCTGTGAAGAAAAATAAACTATTCATTTCATTTTAGGCAAAAGCAAATTCTTTTTTCAAAAACAAGTTTGTAGTAATTTCATTAGTCAAAACTTAAATTTTTCATCATTTTAAATATTTAACACTCATAATGCTATTTTTTTATTAACATCCATACTTATTAATATAAGAGCTTATTTAATTTTTGGCCATTTGAATAGAGCTCTTTTAAGAATTTTCATTTGTCAATTTATTATTACCATCTGGAAGTATCAACTTATACACTGACACTGAAAAAACACAAAAAGAGTTAAGACACATCAACAGAAACATAAAGCTCATAATTTGACTCATAATTCTAACTCCTTTCATATGGCTGACTTCAAGTCCTCCATCATTTCATATTTCTGATTTTACTGATTTTAAGATTTCTTCTGGAATCTGAGTTGCCTGTAATATGCAAGCTCATTTCTGGAAACACTTTTACTAGTAATCAGCAATGAGTTAGGATTATTTAAGCAGTATAAGTGCAGTTAAGCTCCAATTTAGCAGTTTAAACAGACAGGGATTTAACACATATTTTGGATTACTAACTCTTTAAGAGGACACAGGCTCAAAGTTCAGAACTAAGCTATTGATTCAAAACTGAAAATTCCTTTTAAAACCTTGATAAAAATTCTGACCAAAATAAAAATTGGCCAAAACTTAAAGCATTTCAAAGTAACATCCCATTCAAACTTTTTTTTACAGTTTACACAAGCATTACAGGCTTTCAGTTTTGTGATCTATTTTTATTTGCAGGCTTACAAAAGCTGCAAACATTCCTCCGTTTTTTTAAAATAGAGTTGCCCAGTTCAAAAGTGACTAAATTTTAACAGCACTAATCTTATCAATTTGGCTATTCAGGCCCAATTATAATTAGCATGGAGACAAAACAGAAAACATTATAATGTTCATTTTTTCTAATTTTTCAGCAGTTTACTTCTATCAGCCCACAGCAACATCATTGCTGATCCCTCCATTACCTGGGAGCTCAAGAATCCACTATCTCATGGCCACATCATTTCTGTTTGCTCAGTTCCCTGAGAGCAAGTGAAAACAGGCATTTTGATAATGTAATTGTACCTGTATCTGCCAACTATGCCAAAATATTCTGCTACAGAAGAGACAAGAACTCTAAATGCTATGCAAAGGGAGATTTAGTCAATCAAATGAGTTTCAGGTTTTGTTAAATGATTATAACAATTGAGCAAACACAAAAAAGAAGAGTAATTAATTGAAGACATAGGAAAGAATGAAAGTGTATACAACCACTCACCAAATCAGGGGAAAACTTAGCATCTGAACTCTCATGTAGCTGGGGAGCCCCTTTGCAGCTGATCAGAGTCCTGATTGGAAAAATGGTCCCAGGCAGGGTGTCCCCTCCTGGGTGAGTCTCCAACTGAGAGCTTAGGGACCCTCCCTTTTAAGGGGTTCCAAAAGTCAGAACTCCAATGAGTCTTGCAACTCATGAAGAATGACCTCATCAAAAGTAACTAAATACATCTGGTAGGGATTGGCCATCCCTCCACAGGAAAGACATGGTGTCTTGAGGGGTCTTTGTTTTATTCTATTCTATTTATGGTTCACTGAACATGAATATAAAGGTTTTCAGCTTTTAGTTTTACAGGGGATACAAACAGGATATGTAAATATCATATTTGGTGAGTTGCTCCTTCTAATCATTTGTTTTTTGGGGGGTAATGGATGGTGGGGTTGCCTGCATAGCAGCATTATAACATTCCAAAGGACAAAGGACAAGTTAATCATTCACAATTCTAGGCTATAACAGCAGTGACTATTGATTAGAAAGCTTACGAATTCACAATTCTTAATAATAAGTTTCTTATAGTACATCAAAATGGTGGAATGGATATTATTTCTCAGTCAGTCCCTAATCCATCATAATTACCCTGGGGAAAGTGAACTGAATCTCAGTCCCCTGAATATCTCCTAAGAACACTTAGGATATCCTGGCCAATATGAGAAAGCTGCAAATTCTGTCATGAGGGTTAAATCTTAGTCAAAATAATTCCCTGCTCACCAGTGATTACATTATCACAAGCTCAGCCATCAACCATCTTCCCCTGGTTTTTCTCTCACAGTCCAAACACCAAGCAGGCAATGCTGAGGATAAAGAAGTCTAAATATTCAAGACTTGTCCACAATTTTCAGAACTTCCAATCATGTTTATCCTAAATTTCTCCTGGAAGTAACACCCTAGAGTAACCAAATGGAACACACAGTATGCTCTAAGAGAAACTGGAGGAGGACACTCATCTCCCACACTTAAATGTTAGAAGGCAGTGGCTATTATCTGTAATAATGAAAATATGAATACAGATATTAAATATAACAATTTTTCAGTTTCATATGTTAACTATCCAATTGTGCTGAGTTTTTTTATTCCCTCCATGATTCAAAAATTAAATATCCCTATCTCATGCGACATGTGGATCTTGCTCTCCATCTGCAAGCAAATATTGTGGAATTTCTCAGATTTAAGTATTTTTGATTTATGCCATTAGCATTGGCTCTCCAAAATCCATCCAAGCCTTCTGGACTATCCATACCTTCCTGCTGTATACTGCCCGTGACTTTTTGTATGCAAATATAGAAAACATATTATCTTAGTTCAATCCCATGTGATTTCTAGAAAGATCATTTTCTCAAAACTGAATTTTAGGACTTTACCCAATGATTTTGGATATCAATTATACAACTTAAAAGCTATTTCATTATGGGATTAATCAATTGAAGGACTAAGATCATTTGGTGGGGTTAATGATGCCCATCCTCCACATCAACACCTCTAAATCTCCTGCATAAACAAGTAACAGGAGAACATGGTCATAAGGTTTCTGACATAGCTCAGTTTTCATAATGCTAGGAAACTCAGAAAACATAGAATGAAAGGGTTTAAGAGGATATCTTGTTGCTCCTTCAGATATTTTAGTAAAATGGTTGCTGAAATTCTGTCCTATAATAATCACCACAAGTGGTAACACCACTGCATTTCTCTTTTCCTCTTTATGTGTGTATTGCAAACATAGAAACATTAATCATTTATAACCTGTTAATTTTCCTCTAAAACATGATTAATAATTAAATACATTTCATGGACAAATGATAATTTGTCATAAGTAAAAGTAGGACTAACTCACCAAGGTTTTTCCAGATACAGGTAAAAAGAAAAAAAAAGTATTAATTATGTCTGTGTGCTTGATGATATATATTTGCTTATTTAATCCTCAGAATAATCCTGCTGTTTATGGTTCATTTAACAATTTAACAATATTATCAGAGGTTCAGAAATTTTCAATTTTATGTCAATTTTACATGGATAGAAAATGACACAGCTAGAATTTCAATTTTGCTTTGTCTCCCAAGCTTAAATTCCTTGAGTTATGTACCACTCATGTTTTACCTGGAATGTCCCTTCCACATCAATCATTAGAGGGCTCACTCTGTGTACACAACCCCCTCTCCTAGTATGTCCATACAAATACTCCCTATACCCAGATTCACCTACAAAATGAGGACCCTTCTTTCCAAACATCAGCCTCTCCAGCTCCTCATTTTATTACCCAATTTGGTCCACAGTTACTAATTTTGACAGATAACTACCAAGACCAACATTATGCCCCTCTATTTAATACATCTACCCATCAAAACCCCAATAATCAGTGACTCCAAATATCTGTGTTTTCCTCTGACTACATCTGACACAGCACATGACTAGGATATTTACCCTAGTCTAAAGACAGTGTCACAACTCCTAGTGGTTTTCAAATGTCAAAAGACCCTTCTATGTCTTGCTAAGTGAAACATTCCTGCATTCTCCATAAATACTTCAAACCTTCTTCAGACATTTTGAATCTCATAAAATCCCCCTCATTCCAATAGTTGGGATTATATCTCATTAAGAAGATAGAGTATGTAATTTGTCAAATTACTCTATATTATCATAATATCATGAAGTATTCCATTCATACACATTATATACTTCTTCTCTCCTATTAAATTGAAAAGTCCTGTTATGGCTGCTAAGGCCAATGCCTTCAATTGAATTCTATCTCTAATGTACTTCACCAGAAAACATTCCCTTTCCACAATACATCTCATCATTTAAGTTCATTTTTGTGTCTTCCATCTTGAAGAAAAAAGCTCCTCTGAACTTATTTTCCCTCAAGTTCCTGCTGTCCAAATCCTTCCTTTACAATCAAACTGAAAGTGCATTTACCATTTACTCACACCCACTTCACCCTTTGAATCATAAAGATCAACACCGATATTTTCATAAATAAAACTTACTAACATCACTAAAGATCTCCCCATAAATAAATACTAACTTGTAACCAAGGAATTTAACCATGAATTGGGACTGTCTTTTTCATTGCTTTCTCTGATATCTCAGTCTCTCAATTGTCTTTAAACTACTCCTGTCAATCCTTCCCCTTATCCTCTGCAAAGAAGTCCTCAAAAACACTGTTGGAACATCTTGAAATTAAATTCTAGCCCCTCTCCTCTCCTCCTTTTATAAATTGTCTTCATCTGTTAAAACATTTATTTAATTGCTTTATTTCTCTGCTATCTCCAAATTGAAAGTGACAAAATACTATTCTGGATTCCATTTCTGAGCTACCATCACTGCTTGCTTGATTATATGCACATAAGATGAAAAATATCTCAAGATATTACATCTCTCTCACCCAAAATATAAACATTACTCCTCCTCCAGTCTCCAATTTTACTCAATGGTTCTACCAAGCATCCAGGGATCAATCTTTTACCTACCAATTTGAAATCATTAAGCACAATTAAACATTGCTATTATCTCTATATTGAGCACTATTTTCATTGTTCATTTACACTCCATCCACAAACATACCTTCCCACTCCATTCTAATTTTCTCTGAGCCTCAATTTAAATATAAATTCTTGAGGTATCATGTCTCTAATTTCCAACCAAAGTTAGTCATTCCCTTCCTTTCTTCTTTGAGTTAATTCCTATCCTACGACTCCTTCATTCAACTTGTCATTATAAACCTAGAATCTCTCTTTCTCCCCTCTCTCTGTGTCATCTCTATCTGTCTGTCTCTGCCTATCTACCTTTTAATTAATCTATCATCTATCCATCTATTTAGTTTTAGTCTCCTAGGGTTTAAAAGCACAACAATCAACTCTGAATGCTAAAATCAGGAAAGTTTTCCTTTTACAATTACATATGCATTTTAAATACAGAAAGATATCAGGTACTCAATCTCCTAACCTACCCTCAGAATGCCTGCCCCCAAATGCCTTTGTCAAATTAAACAACTATATTCTGATTAAAAATTAGTTTATTAAAAAGAAATTCCATCCTTCTTGGTGACAAATCTTTCCAATTCTCACCAGAACAAATAAATTAGACTCAACAAATGAATTAATACTTTATTGAGATTCTGTCACTGTACTTTGCAACTCAGTATCTTTCTGTAGTAAAAGTACTGTCTCAAAGGTGAACTCTCTTTATATGCCATCAATAACCTCAGAAGACATATAATATGAAGATTTCACCTTGATTAACTTGAAGTCCCATCAAGATAATGCTAATAAAATTATGCATCTTTTACAAAACATTTACCTTCTGATCAGGTAAATAATGTAGATGTAATAAAGGAAAGCAGATTATTTCATTGAATACTGTCATTCTTCTAAAAGTCCCTAAAGCAACCTTCAGGCATTTGCCCAGAGGTCTCCATTTTTGGTGGATTTGGGTTGATCTTGGCAAATGTGGACAAATCACCAAGCTTTGAACCCCTATGTGACAAGACAAATCTTAATAGTTTATAGTATTATAGAAGAAAAATTTTGGCAAAAGTCCATCTGGGTAGCTGATAAGGAAGAATGTAGAAATGTAAATTATTAGTAAGGGTAACTTAAAGGGTAAAAAGACAGACAGTAGTAGAAAACAACAATGGAAAAAATGGATAAAGTATGTAATGCCATTACAATAATAACATTGAATGTTAGTGGATTGATTTCCCAGAACAAAAGACATAGACTGACAGAATGTGTTAATAAATATGAGTCATGTATATACTGTGTACAAGAGACTCACCTCAGATGTAAGGACATAATCAGGTTGACAGTGAAAGTTTGGGAAAAGATATTCCACATAAATAGACATAAAAATGATTTGGATTAGTGATACTAATATAAAAAATTTTTAATTCAAAAGTATTATGAGGTGAAGAAAGATTAATAAAGGGGCAATTCACCAAGAAGAAATAACAATAATATGTATTTATGCACCAAATCTGTGTGTCCCAAAATATATGAAGTACACACTGGCAAAACTGAAGGGAGAGATCAATGTCTCTAAAATAATGGTTGGAGACTTCAATATACCACTCTCAGCATGGGATAGAACATTAGGAAGAGGACAAATAAGGAAATTGAAAGCTTGAAAAAAAGGATAAATGAACTAGACCTAAGAGTGAACATTAATTCCTTCCCTATAAGAAATAATAAGTTGTGGGCTTTTTTGTATTTTTGAAAATTAACCATTTTAACTGTAAAATCCAGTGGTATTAACTATATTCAAAATGTGCTACCATCAACACTATCCATTACCAAAAATGTTCATCAACCCAAAAAGAAATTAGAACTCATTTAATCATAATTCACCATTCCACCTAGCCTCTACTACTCTCTAATATACTTTCTTTTTCAATGAATTTGCTCATTATAGGTATTTCATATAAGTGTCATACAATACTTGTCCATTTGTGTCTGGTTTATTTAACTCTGCATATAGTTTCCAAATTTCTACCCATGTTGTAGCATTTCTCAGAACTTCATTCCTTTGCTGGTGAATATTCAATTGTATGGATATATCACTTTTTTATCCATTCATCTGTTAATGGACACTGGAATGTTCCTATCTTTTAGCTATTGTGAAGAATGCTGTCATGAACATTGGTGTACATGTGCCAGTTTGAGTCCCTATTTCCAATTATTTTGGGTATACATCTAGAAGTGGAATTGCAGGACATATAGTAATTCAATGTTTAGCTTTTAGGGAAACCACAAAACTGTTTTCCACAGTGGCTGTACCGTTTTAAATTCCCACCCGTAATGCATGATAATTCCAATTTCTCTGAATCCTCCTAGGCACTCAGAATTTTCTTTTTTTTATTATTTTTTATTTTATTTGTTTGTTTGCTTGTTTAATTTTTTTGTTTTGTATAATAGCCAAACTAGTGGGTGCTTTGTGGTGGCTGATTGTGATTTTAATTTGCATTTCCCTTATGACCAAAGATATTAGACATCTTTTCAAGTGGTTATGGAGAGCTTTTTGAAAAATTTCCAGGAGAAATATCTATTCAAATCCTTTGCCTCCTTTTTTAATTGGGTAGTCGTCTTTTTTTGTTATTTTGTTTTAGGAGTTCTTTATATATTCTGAATATTAAACTATTATCTGAGGTATGATATTCAACAAATTTTTCCGGCTATGTAAGTTGTGTTCTTTGAGATATATGCAAGAAGCATTAAAATCATTTGAAACAGTAATTCTATACAATTTAGGCAGGCAGGGAAATCTTATTTTTCAACTCTCCTGGATTCTGCCTACCTGTCCCCAGGTAGGTGCTAATCCAGAGATTCTATTACAAATCTAATTGACAACTCTATCCTATCTGCTGAGGTTACTCACAGAAGTAAATAAGATGAAACAGTGCCATAATCTAGCTCTCTTCTTTGGACATTCAACCAACTCTTCAGGTCCTCAGACCACTCAAATCAATGAGGCTGGTTAGTACAGGGAAATGAGATGAGCCACAACATGGCCATGAGACCCCCACTGGGACCATGACCTTGAGGTACCAGTTTGGACTCTTTCCAGGGCCAAAAGAAGGATCCAGGTAATTCCAAACAGGCCTCCCCATTGTTCCTGGATATCCCCAAACAAAATGCCTAACCATTGGCCCCCACCATTGGTGGGGTAACCAATAACAGCCGGGGCCTCATGCCTTAGGTTTAGCAAAGGGAGAAGTAATTAATAGCTTAATAAAGATAACCCCACAAGCCAAATCACTCTCTCTGCCTAGAGGAGCCCACATCAAATCTCAGTGTGTATTTCTGTCTTTCCCTCCCACTTCTCAGCAAGCTCCATTCTTTTCCTTTATTTCTCAATAAATTCTTTTTACTGGCCTCACTAAACTGGTGTGTTCTTAAATTCTTTTATGTGACATAGACAAGAACCTAGAGGAATCCAACACTTCCCCAGTTTCATATATTATTAATACATATCCATATTTTTATACAAATTAAAAATTTGAAGTACCTCTATTAAGCCTTTTTCTTAGTATATGATTATGTTCTTCACTCAGCACTCAGATGGACCATGCTTTATTACTTTTGATCCATCACTCTGGGTCTCAGGAGAATTTCCTCTAACTTGACATATAGGGGCCATAACTAGAAAATGGCAGCTTGCCCACCTGATTCATTCATCAGCCTTCTATCCCTGCTCTCTGCCCCAGGACCCTGACTTCTATGGACTGCACAGGAAAGCTCACTTTGCCAACTGACATTTAATAGGGCTCAGGCCCTGGTAGCCACCTCTAACAGGTTAGAGATCTAAAGGAGAGTAAAGTAGAAGATTTTTTGCTTTATCTTTTTCTCAGTTGGGTTTCAGTTTGACTGAATTACTTTATTAAGGACAAAGGTCTTGTGGGGTGGACCACAATGCCACTTGTTGTCTTGCCACTTCTGAACTGGAGGTGCTAATGCTCCCTTACGGTGCCAGTTCTGAGGTGTTCCTCACCATTGTTGGTTTCCTTTACCCTGCCCACAATATTTTATGTAGCCAATTTATTAAACTCTTCTCAATTATCCCTTCATAATGGGCATCTCTGTTATGATGCAACACTGACTGACACAATCCTATTTACAAGTACAAAGGTAACTCTGAATCATATAGTCAAAATCATTATAATGCATAATAGTTAATCTTGGGGACCTCCAGAAGTTATGTTTAGTAATAGAACCCAGCAAAATAGACTGCGAATAAACGTGCACTTAACTAAATATTTTATAGACTTGAGAGGCTTTTGCCTGTAGACTGATGGAACCAACTATTGAAAGTATAAAATTTTATTACATTATTGTCTTGCCTAGGAAAACTCATTTAAAAAATAGTGAAAATAGGTCAAATTTAGATTAAGGACACATTTTAAGATGCATTATGAGAAACAGTTTTAATATCAATTATCTCAGAAATAGACTTTACATCTCCTGCTGCCTCTTTCTGGATCCACAACCCAGCAGATTCTTATCTTCAACTTTGTTCAGTGTTTTGTGTACATGTTCTGTTTCCAGTAGACAAAAATATTTTTCTTGGTTTTGAGTCCACCTATTTTCTTTATTTTTTTTCCTTTTACATTTTATCTATCATCCAAAATTGTTAGAACAGAGGGATCTGTTTAAAAGCATGACTGGACTATGCCATTTTGCTTGTCTTTGTCTTCATTTAAAAGTTTTGTAGCTTTTACATCTCTTGCCGTAAAGTCCCATAAATAAAATATCACTAAATTTTAATCATTTTTGTTGTGACTGCAAAATATTTTGTTAAACAACTCATTGAAAAAATTGCATTCCATGAAAATAATAATTTCCAAAGGAAAGAATGTAAGGAAAAAAGGGGTGAATTAAAAACATGAAGGACACAGATTTGCTTTTTTTCTTTTACTGTGTAATATTTTTCTGATTACAAGAGTTATCCAGGGAAATTATAAAATTTTAAGACCGATTGACTTTACCTACAAGTCTTATGTGAAGTAGTCATTGTTTTCACAAATATGTACTCAAAACTCACACACACACACATATATGTGCACATATGTACATATACATATATTTCAAACCCTTAATAATATCTACCTTTTAGAATGGGAATACAAGGAATTTTACTTTTAATATGTGTTGAAAATCTTCTCAAGATATTCCTTTTTATTTCTAAGGGCTACATAGTTTGTATTGAAGATCAAACTATGAAAGTAAAAAGAAAATTTATTTTTACCACCCATTACTAAAGAATACATTTTTTTCTCATACAATTTCCTGTTTCTAGGAAGGCAGCTGTTGGAAAATACTTAGAAGTGTAATTCCTGGGTCAAAAAGATGTGTATATTTAAAATGTTAATGCAATATTGCATTTCCAAGGATACTATTGAGTAGATTTCCACCAGCAGCTTTTGGGAGGCTCATTTTACTAACTTCAACTAAAATGAAAATGCTTAACATTTTTTAATGTCAGTCCAACGTATAACTCATTGTCTTAATTTGCAGATCTTTGAAATTAGTGAGGATAAGCTAATCTTTGCTTTTGCTTTGAGGAACCTCTTCATAATTATTGAAATTGTACTTTATCAACAATACTAAATATTTCCATGATTTTTCATTGTTTTTCAACATAATTTATGTTGGATACTTTTTGGATGGAGCAAATATATTTAACTTTTTATATATTAAGTGTGTCAGGCTTTTTTCCTACATAGATTCTGAGTTTAAGTTCAACTTTGCATTTGGAGCACTGAGGACAGAAGTTGGGGAAATCCAAAATTTAGTGAAATGTTCTAATCAGAAAAAATATCATTTACTTTTTATTCAGTGATTATTTCTGACAGGCACACTGTCTTCTATACCTTATACTTTATGTTGTTTAGTTCACAATTGGAAAATGTGGCATAAAGAATTATGTAAGCTATTTTCCAAAGTTACACATAAAGTAAGAAGTAGGGGGAAAGGTACTAAAAACCAAGTTTTGCTTAAATTTAATGCCCTCATCCTGAATCACAACAGTGCTTTCTCTCAAATTCTCTATTGCTGAATATCCTCTATTCCCTTTATTAAAAGAAATAAAGTCACCAATATAATCAAAGATGCAGAGTTTTTGAAGGAGAAATTGCTGGAGCAGAGACCTCCCAAAGAGGTGTTGCAAGAGCACTCTGGGCTTCTAGATTAGCTGGGTCACATAATGGAATTTGAGGACATACCATTGGGTAGGCAAAGGAGTAGAGAGTTCATTAGGAAACAAGAAAAGATATAGTCTACACCTGAGACATGAGTGTGGGCATGCTACAAGTGAGAGGCATAATGTAGGGCCCTGGGTAGGCTTTTTAAAGCCTTTCTCCCTCCCCTTTCCCCATATTAAGGAAGGATCTCAGCCTATTTGCTGTCTTTCTTTGTTGCCCTTGTTTGTTAGGTTCCAGGGAACCAATAGGGAAGCCTTTCTTTTATATATATATATGTATACTTGTTTATTTTTTAAAAAAAAGAAAGTTAGATTAGATAAATATTACATAAAAAATATAGTAGATTCCCATATACCCTGCTCCCTAACCCTCCCACATTTCCCACATCAACAACATCCTTCATTAATGTGGTGCATTTGGTAAAATTGATGAAAACACTTTGAAGCATTGCCACTGAGCATGGATTATAGTTTACATTGTAGTTTATACTCTCTCCCATCCATTTTCATAAGTTATTACAAGATATATAATGGCCTATATCTGTCATTGCAATGTTATTCAGGACTATTTCTAAGTCTTGAAAATGCCCTCAAATTACAACTATTTTTCCCTCTTCCTCCCCTCTGAACCTCCAGGGGCCACTACCTTTACATCAAGGAGAAATGGTCTTCCATTGCTTGAATCACAATAAGTCTATAGTAGAATAACTGTAAGTATACACTATTCCATCATTCATTCACCAATCCCAAGGATTCTGGGGTGGTGATGCCCACTCTGTCTCTAATTGAGAGGGGGCTTAGATCCCATGGGACAAATGGATAATACTATCTTGTCTGCAGTTCCAAACTCTCTCTATTCCTTGAGATGGTCATTGTCAATTATCATCTTCTTGTTAATTATCCTGGGTGAGTTCAATGAACTGGAAAGTAGGTGTTGCAAATATGTTGAGATTCAGGGTCCAATGGGCACATGGAGAGGCAAAAGATTTAAGTCTCTTGGAAATAAACATATCAACTCTTGTTCTAAGTATATATTCAAATAGAAGAGGGAAAAAGCAATGTGTAGGGAAACCACAGCTGAGTTCAACTCTGTCACACTGGGGAGCATAAATTCTGAAGTAGGGACCACTGGCAGGATGCCAAATTCATCAACTGTCTGTTCTTCCTATAGTGTTTGGATGACTGCAGAGTCCTCAGGAGCCCTGCTATTTGAGACAATATTTTCTTTGGCAGTCTATGAGATCCTGCTGAGATGTGCATAAGCACAACCTCTGGAATGACCTCCTGACTCACTTTGAAGTCTCTTAGCAATATAAATTAATTTGTCTTTACCCCTTCCCTCTTTTGGTAAAGATCTTTTTCCAGTTGCATTAAAGTCATGTCCCACACTAGAGAGGTGGTAATGTATTTATATGGTAAGTTTGGCTTAGAGAGGAGACCATATTTGAGCAACAAGGAGGCTCTCAGGAAGTAAAGCTTAGGCATAATACAGTACTAGGCTAAGTTTCAATTTCAAAGGCAAAGGTTCATAAGTACAGTCATCACAATTAAGGGCCCATCAATGGTCTATCCTCCTTCGGTAGTAACTGCCCCTGTACTCACAGGATTCTTGCTGTCCCATTAGAGAATGCAGCAGAGCTCTCCAGGATGGGAATTTGATATTCTTTTGGATATTGTGTGAATATCCACCCACTGTGAGAATGCCCATCAGGGAGATAAATATAGAAATGCCATATGAACCAACAATCCCATTACTGGGTATATACCCAGAAGAATTGAAAGCAGAGACAGAAGCAGATATATGCACACCAATGTTCATAGTGCCATTGTTTAATATTGCCAAAAGTCAGAAACAACCCAAATGTCCATCAACTGATGAATGAATAAGCAAATTCTGGTATATACATTCAATGGAATATTACTCCTCTGTAAGAAAGAAGGCAGTATTAAAACATGGGATAGCATGCATGGATCTTGAAGACCTTACGTTGAGTGAAGCAAGCTGGGCACTGAAGGACAGATATTACCTGACCTCACTGATACAAATAAGGAAAATTAAGCAGACTCACAGAGCTAGAAACTTTAAGATAGGTTACAGGAGACACAAAGGGAAAAGAAGGTTGTGAGTCAATGCCCATATGGGCAAAATCTATAAGGTAGAAAGGTGTGGTTGTGCAGTGGATGGGCATAACAGTGTTTCAATGATGCTATTGGGCTGGGTGGTGCTGATCTGTGAGGGGGTGGGATGGGGAGGGTGGGTTGGACATTCCATGGAACTGGGCAGAGGGTTGCGGGGGAGCAGTTGAATTATTGAGATTTGAAGGTAGTGGTTGAAACTACAACATTGGGAATGCCCCTTTGGCAAACATGGCAGTTGAGGGTTACTGGTTATAACCGTTGGGGAATTTGATGTAATTATGAATTCCAAAAATATAATTAGATCATGCCTATAATCTGATCTGTTAATCTGGGCATGATTGAATTATGATTAGGGCATTGACTGGGCCATGTCAGTCAGTAAGGCATTGAGCCCCACCCCCTGGTGGGTGGGGAATTGAATATAAAAGGCAAGGCAAAGAACAGAGTTGAAGCAGTCTTTTGAAAAGCAGTCTTTTGAGAAGCAGTTTTAATGTTAGAAAGAAGGCCCCAGGAAAAGAGAACCAAGCCATTTGCCTGATCGTCTACAGCTGACCTTGTGGAGGAACCAGGAGCTAAGCCCGGAGAGAAATGCAGCCCCGGGAAGAGAGGAACTGCAGAAGCCTAAACCCTAGCAAATGCCGGCAGCTGTCTTGCTCTACCACGTGGCATTGGACTGTGGTGAGAGAAGAAACTTAATGCTTTATGGCCTGGTATCTGTGGACTTCTACCCCAAATAAATACCCTTTATAAAAACCAACCCATTTTTGGTATTTCACATTAGCACCCCTTTGGCTAACTAATACACTGGTTTAAGGTGTTGTATGTCGGGGGCATGCAGGACAGAGCACACCTAGGGCACACTTCTGGGAGTGTGTGGTGTTCATCTTGTCATAGTGTATTATATCATTGGGTGGAGACTCACATAATTAGTGGGAAGATGTTCGCGTCCCATCATGGGGAATCATGCTATGTTCTCAAATAGAGGGGCAGGAGTCTCTTGAGTGAATAGGCAGTATCTAATAGGAGATGACAGGCCAGTATGTCAAGTCATCAATGTTGTTGTTGCAAGTAACTATGAATCTTGTCCTTCAATGAGTTAATCTTGGTTGTTACCATGGGTCCTGGGGGAGGGGGATGGGGAAATAGAATAGATGGAACCTGGGACAGTTTGGGGGTGATGGATCTGTTCTACATGATCTTGCAATGATGGATACAGACCATGTTAAACTTCATCAAGGCAGAGAGACAGGGAAGAAGGTGTTCGTTTAAATGGATTCTCACTAACTCTCTTGCAAAAGACAGCTGACTGGGGTCAGGATCCTGACCAAGTGAGCTGTTCTAGGAGCCCACAGAGTGGGAGCCCTTGGGGCATCAATCTGGAGGGAGCTGGACAGGGAGAAAGATTGCTCAAGATGAAACAGGGAGTTTTTAGCCCTGTTCCTGGACAACACAGATGGCTAAGCTCCAACCTCAGGACAGGAAGCCAGGGGGAACCCTGACTGAGAGTGGGAGGGTTCTGGCAAAGGGTGGAGAGGGGTTTCCTTTCTGTGGGTTTGGTTGTCTGGACCCTCTTAGAGCTTTGGGGAGCACACCAGCAGGTTTGAAGTGGCACCAGGATGAGGGGAGAGGCAAATTTGCTGAGGAAGCCTGATTTACTGAACACCCTTAGATACAGAGGCTTGGCTTGAGAGAGGGCAGAGTCAGCCATTTGAATAGTTCCATGCTGAGGATAATCAGAATTTCAACTACCCTAAGGGAGTCAGACAGTGGGAAGTGCTTAATAAGTTTTCAAGAGCCTATTTAGGGTCCCCTGGGAGGAGGGTGTGGTCCAGTAGAGGCCTGAAAATCATTTCAGTGCAGTGTACTCAGTCATCAGAAATCCCATTTGAATTTCAAAAGGGAACTTAACCTGAGCAGGAGAGGGGAGGGGAGGATCTGCTCATACAGCCTGCTGAATGCTGCTGCCCAAAGAGAGTAAAACCTGCCTGAGGGAAAGTGCCTGAACAGCTTTCTGAAGAGCTAACTGACCCAATTAGAAGGGTAGCTCGGTGGAAGAAGTGCTGCCTTGAATATATGAGGTCCCTAGTTTGATTCCTGGCTCCTATAAGAGTACTGATCCACCAGGATATCTAACACCCAGCTGAAAACATAGGACAGGGAAAATACAGACATTATTTTTGTACTAGCTTCTTTTGGGTCCCTTTATTTCAAAAAAAAAAAACAACTTAATAAAATTAACAGTTTATTTGCTAAAACCTGCCTCAAAATATGCAGAGGGAAGATTGCAAGGTAATTGATTGATGAACACAGGCAGACTGAGAGGCTCCACAGGGGCCCAAAAAGAAATGCTGTTCATCCTTATCTTTGTTTGACTGCTTGCTTGTGTGTTTGTGTGAGATTTATTTGATTTATTTTGTTTAGTTTTTGTTTCTTGTTTTTCTTTTCTCTAACCCCACCCTTGTTTTAAACTGGGTGCTGTCAACTCATTTCTTCTTTGCTGTGTTTCTTCTTCCTTGATTTCCCACTTTCTGTGTGTATTAACTTTGTCTACCAATGCTATGCCTTTTCCGTCTTACATCTTTCTATCTTCTGCTTTCTGTTGTGGTTCTTATATTCCACCTTTTTTTATTAGTCTTAAACTTTAATGGTTTTCATTTCTATCTTTTCTATTCTGTATTCTTTTTTATTACCATTTTTCTTAATGTCCTTTCTTTTCTCTTTCCCTCTCCCCTCATCATTCTGGCCTTTTAAAACATTCTACATATTTTTCTCTATTTGGGTTCCCATTACATTGTAAGTACACCATTTTTTCTTTGTATTATTCTACACTGCTTACATGAGTTATATACTCATTTTACTAAGTCTTATATGGCCCCTCTTTATTATTATTGCTATTATCATTTTTGCTTTCTTACCTCTTTCAATTTTTCTTACCCTAACTGTTTTTCCTTCAGGGGAACATAGAAAACAGCAAAGAAATAGAAAAAGAAGAACAAAGTGTCAGACAGAAAATATAACAAACACACTCCTACACACAAAAAAACAGTGAAACAAAACCCTAGAGCAGAGAGAGAAGTTAATCCACTGAATAAACCCATTAAGATAAATGATGACCAGAGGGCAACAAAAAATTGCAAACCATAGTAAGAAGCAGAAAGACATGGATGAGTTCAATGAACAAACTAAAAACCAGGAAGTGATGTAGAATATCACACAACTAATAAGAGATGCAGTAACAAATACCATGAACCAACTTAATGAAGTGAAGGAAGAGATTAAGGATAATAAGAAAACACTGGAAAAAAGACTGAAGAAATTGTAAACACACATAAAAATATAATGGATCTGATGGGGATGAATGACACAATCAAATAAATAAAAAAGGCACTGGAATCACATAGGAGCAGATTTGAACAGGTAGAAGAAAGTGATATGGAAGACAGTACATATGAAATCAAACAGGTAGTAGAACAGATAGTTAAAAAGATTTAAAAAATCCAGCAGGGACATAGGGATTTAAAAAACAACACAAAATGCACAAACAAACACATTATAGGCATCACAGAAAGAGAATGGAATGGAAAGGGAACAAAAGAAGTGTTGAAGGAAATAATGGCTGAAAACTTCCCAACCCTATTGAAGGAGATGGACAGACATGTCCAGGAGCACAGTGCACCCCAAACACTTTAAATCCCAACAGACTTATTCCAAGACATATACTTCTTGAAATCTCCAATGCTCTAGACAAAGAGAAAATACTCAAGGCAGCAAGAGAAAAGAGAACCATCACATACAAGGGAAGCTCAGTAAGATTAAGTACTGATTTCTCATCTGAAACCATGGAGGCAAGAAGACAGTGGAATGACATAGTCAAGGTTAAAAAAGAAAAATTCTTCCAGTCACAAATTCTCTATCCAGCAAAGCTGGCATTCAAAAGTGATGAGAGTTCAAAATATTCACAGATAAAAAAAAATTAAGAGAGCATGCCAATAAGAAATCTGCCCATCAAGAAATACTAAAGGAAGTTCTACAGGTTGAAAGGAAAAAATAGGAGAGAGAGAGATTTGGAGGAGAGTGTAAGAACAACTGAAAAGACAAAAAGAGAAATAAAAACAACATATGATATGCATAAACCCAAAGAAAATATGGCTGATATAAGAAATTCCTCAGGAGTAATAACACAGAATGTTAATGGATTAAACTCACAGGTCAAGAGATGCAGATTGGCAGAATGGATAAGGAAATAGGACCCATCTATATGTTGTCTACAAGAAACCCGCCTTAGACCCAGTGATTCCAGAAGGCTGAAAGTGAATGGCTGGAAAACAATTTTACAAGCAATGACCAAAAAGGGTGGGAGTAGATATACTAATATCAAACAAAATAGAATTTAAATGCAAAACTATTGTAAGAGACAAAGATGGATGCTATGTATTAGTAAAAGGGGTAATCAATCAAGAAGAAAGAACAAGCATAAACATTTATGCACCTAATCAGGGTGCCTCAAAATACATGAAGCAAACACTGGAAAGACTAAGTGGAGACATAAATGACTCTACAATTACACTGGGTGACTTTATTACACAATTATCACCATTAAACAGAACATCTCAACAGAGAATCAATAAAGAAACAAACACTGTAGATAATACATTGGAGGATCTGGAACTACTAGATATATGCAGAATGCTACATCCAGATACATCAGGATATACATTCTTCTCAAGTGCACAAGGATCATACACCAAGATAGACGACATCCTAGGCCACAGAACAACTCTCAGTGAATTAAGAAAGACTGAGATTAAATGAAGTAATTTCTCTGACCACAATGGAATGAAATTGGAAGTAACTAAGGGCCAGAGAAACAGATTAGGCACAAAGATATGGATTTCAAACAACACACTCTTAGACAAACAGTGGGTCAAGGAGGTAATCTCAAAAGAAATAAGTAACTACCTTGAAATGAATGAAAATGACAAAACAACATATTGAAGCCTATGGGATGCAGCCAAAGCTGAATTTAGAGGGAAATTCATAGCCATAAATGCATATATCAAAAAAGAAGAATGAGCTAAGTTTGAAGACCTAACTGTATAACTGAATGAATTGGAAAAACAGCCACAAACTTACCCCTAAGGAAACAGAAAGAAATAAATAACAAAGAATAGAGCAGAATGAAATGAAACAGAAAATAAGAAAGCACTAGAAAAAATAAACAACACCAAAACCTTGTTCCTCCAGAAGATCAATAAAATTGACAAATCCTTAGCCAGACTAACAAAGAAAAAGAGAGAGCAGATGCAAATACACAAAATAAGAAGGGAAAAAGGGGATATCACCACTGACCACACAGAAATAAAGAGTATCATAAGAGGATACTTTGAAAAATTATATGCCAATAAGGATGATAATTTATAGGGAGTGGAGAAATTCCTAAAAACTCCCAAGAAGCCTACATTGACATAAGAAGAAACTGATGAACTCAACAGTGCAATTACAAGTAAAAAGATAGACTCGGTCATCAAAAACTTCCCAACTAAGAAGAGCCCAGGACCAGATGGCTTCACAGGTGAATTCTACCAAACATTCCAGAAAGAGTTAACACGAATCCTGCTTAAGCTCTTCCAAAAATTGGAAGTGGAAGGAACATGGCTTAACACATTCTATGATGCCAACATTACCCTAATAGCAAAGCCAAATAAAGAAGCCACAAGAAAGGAAAATTACATAATAATCTCTCTAATGAATGTAGAATCTAAAATCCTCAACAAAATACTTGCTAAACACCTTCAACAACATATCAAATATGGTCATTATACACCATGACCATGTGGGTTTGATCCTGGGTATGCAAGTATGGTTCAACATAAGAAAATCAATGTAATGCACCACATAAACAGATTGAAAGAAAAAAATCACATGATCATCTGTATAGATGCAGAAAAAGCATTTGACAAAATACAGCACTCTTTCCTCATAAAAACACTGCAAAAGATAGGAATACAAGGAAACTTTCTGAAACTGATAAAGGGCATATATGAAAAATCAAAACTAATATCATTTTCAATGGTGAAAACCTAAATGCTTTCCCTCTGAGATTGAGAACAAGACAAGTATACCCACTATCACCACATCTATTTAATATTGTCTTAGAAGTACTTGCTTGAGCACTGAGCCAAGAAAAAATATAAAAGGCTTCCAAATTGGAAAGGAAGGAGTAAAAATTTCACTATTTGCAGATGACATGTTCCTATACATAGAAAGCCCTGAGAAATCTGCAGCAAAGCTTCTGGAACTTATAAAGGAGTTCAGTAAAGTCACAGGCTATAAGGTCAATGCTCAAATATCAGTAACATTTCTGACCACCAATAACGAGTAATCTGAAGAGAAAATCAAGAAAAAAATACCATTTACAATGGTAACTAAAATATCAAATATCTAGGAATAAATTTAACTAAAGATGCAAAGGACTTATATACAGAAAAGTACACAAACCTTTAAAGTAAATCAAAGAAGACTTAAATAAATGGAAGAATATTCCCTGTTCATGGATAGGAAGACTAAATATCACCAAGATATCTATCCAACCCAAAGTATTCTACAGATTTAATGCAACTCATATAAAAAGCAACACTGTATTTTTTAGGGAATTGGAAAAACTAATGACAAAATTTCTTTGGAAGGGTAAGATGCCCCTAATCACCAAAGACATATTGAAAAAGAAAAACGAAGTTGGAGGTATCACACTACCTGAATTTAAAACATACTATAATGCTACAGTGGTCAAAACTGCATGGTATTGGCACAAAGATAGACATACTGACTAAAGGAATTGAATTGAAAGTAATGATATCTATCCTTTCATATACAGTCATCTGATATTTGATAAGGCCACCAAACCCAATGTAGGTGGCCATTTTATTTTACTTAGCATCCTAATTTCTTATGCTCTGTACAGGTATTTAGGGCACATATTCTAAAAAGTTAACTGGGACTTTCTTATAAATTCTGATTTTCTTTCTTTTTCAAATATTGACCATAACAGTAGTGCACTTCCATCATGTTTTCTTTCTCTCACTCTCCCACTCCCTTTGTCTTTAAAACAATGTAATATGCACCTGTAAACTCTCCACCCAAAACAGATAGTAGATTCTTCACGTTAACTATCAACAATTAAAATTTCAGAGACATATGGTATCCAATTCCTATGTTTAAATTATGTCATATCTGCCCCTTTCCACATTCTTTTTCTTCTTCATTCCTTATCACATTCTGTTTCTATTATCCTCCTCAATTGTAAATCCCAAATGTTTTTATCCTTGCATTATTTTCCTCACTGTCAGCAAAGAATGAAGTTGGAATGCTAGGATATAAATTGAAATTGTGCTTTTAGCATGCCTAGAATTCACTTAAAATGCTTATTACAGTGTAGACTCAGGTACACAATCCCAGTGATTCTGAGTCAATAAGTCTGGGAAGGGTGAAAATATTTGCATTTCTAATAGACTACCAGGTTGTCATAATGTTACAGACCAATTGAATAACATTAGTAGAAACCTTATGTAGGCCAGATGATTCCTTTGAATTGATTTTGTTGATGCTATGATGGTCAGATATATTTTATGCTGAGCTATAAGCTATGTCTCAATCTCCTTTCAAGTAACCTAACTTAGTTCTCCCAGATTTTTTTGTGTGTGTGCAAAACTAATATTTTATTTTCTTTCCTTTATAATAACAAAGTATACTTGGATTATTGGTCTACTCTTAATAAGAGTTAATAAAAGTTTTTTTCTAAAGCATCTGAGTAACCTGCTTGGAGTGAAAGATTCTGGAATCTTATTAGGAAAATCTGTGATTTATATTCTTTTTTTAATTCTATTTTTAATTTCCTTTTTTAATTAAATTTTTTAAAGATACTTAGATTACATAAATGATACACAAAAATTATAGGGATTCCCATATGCCCCACTTCCCAAATCTCCCACAATCTGCCACATAAACATCTTTCATTTGTGTGGCACACCACCTGCAATGGATGTAGACATCCTGGGGCTTTGCCACTAAGCATGGACCATAGTTCACATTGTAGACCACACTCTCTCCCACATAGTTCTGCATGTTATATTCTGATATAAAAGGACATATGTCTCTCATTGCAATGTTATTCAGGATAATTCCCAAGTCCCGAAAAAACCCATGTATTACAACTGCTTTTCCCTCTCCCTGCCCCCAAAGCATCCAGTGGTCACTGGCTTGACATTAATGTTGTAATTTCTTCCATTGCTTGAATCACAATATGTCTATAACAGAATAACAGTAAGTCCACTCTAGTCCATAGCTCTTCCCCCAATCCTGAGGAGTCTGGGATGGTGATGTCCACTCCACCTCCAAGTGAAAGGGGGCTTATATTCCATGGATAAGATGGATGGGATTATCCTGCCTGCAGCTGTAGATTCTCTTCATTCCCTGGGAAAGCCATTGTCCATCATGATCTCCCTACCAGGTGTCCTGGGTGAGTCCATTGAGCTGTAGAGTAGGATTTGCAGCTTCACTGAGATTCCAGGCCCAGCTGGCACATGGGCAGGCAAAAGACTCCAGTATCTGGAAGTACACCTACAAACTCAAGCACCACATAAAGGTTTGAATAGAAGGGACAGATGGACCAAGTGAAGGGAAAACATATTTGAGTCCAACTCTGTCACTCCCAGGAGAACAGATAACAAAGTAGTGCCCACTGATAAGTCACCAAACTCTGGAGCTATCCACCCTTATATAGGACCGGGAGTCTCCAGAGCCCTCAGGAGCCCCTCTATTCAGAGTGATATCCACATTGAAAGCCTGTGAGTTCCTACTGAGATGTCCATAAAAATTAATTCTGAGATGATCTCCTGACTCATTTTGAAGTCTCTTAGCCTTATGAACTCATTTGTCCTTATCTTTTCCCCCTTTTATTTGAGGTCTTTTTTTTCAGTCATATTGCCAGCTAGCACTTGGTAGTAATCCCTCGGTGCCAGGGAGGCTATTCAATGGGAGTCATGTTCCATGCTGGGAGTAAGGTAATGCATTCATATTCTGAGTTTGGTTTAGAGAGAGGCCACATTTGAAAAACAAGGAGGCTCTCAGGAGGCAACTCTTAGACACCCCATAACAATAGGCTAAATTTCAATTTCAAGAGGAAAGACTCATAAGGCTAGTCATCAATAACAAGGGCCCATCAGTGGATCATCCTCCTTTGCCAGACACTGCCCCTGCACTTGGGGGACCATTGCTGCTCCCTTGGAGAATGTGGCAGAGCTCTCCATGCTGAGAGTTCAGTACCCTCTCATTTATTACATGATTCTCCATGCATTGTGACCATATCCTGTGAGCTTTTGAACAATTGTATATACCTTTTA
Source organism: Cabassous unicinctus (assembly GCA_029593785.1). Classification (NCBI taxonomy): domain Eukaryota; kingdom Metazoa; phylum Chordata; class Mammalia; order Cingulata; family Chlamyphoridae; genus Cabassous; species Cabassous unicinctus. The sequence continues at coordinate 25,565 of JAQZBX010026135.1, forward strand.
TGTATGTTCAGGTGAAATTCCTCCCATGCACCCCCATTCCTCACAGCCTCCACCAACGATCCTCTCCCAACCCAGTTGTAACCCTTCTGTGATTTGAAGCTTCTTTAAAGAAGAAGCCAATACAGTAGCCAAATACAATTAAAATTAATAGTAAAATGAAATAATAATGATAAATTTAAATGTAAGAGATAAAATATATGAAAATTTAAAAAAAAAAACAACCAAAAATTAAATTAAATTAAAGAATTGGGATATTCAAAAAATGGGGAAAATATTTTAATTTTTTTTTTTACATTTTGCCTTTTATCGCTGCAATACCAGGTGTCCAGTCTGTACCGTGGCACATTCCCCCTCTCACTGCCCAGTGTTTCTCTATTTTTTATTTAATTTTCAAAGAAGTTTACATCACATCAAAGTCACACACAGAATTAAAGAGACTCTCATATACCCAACCTCCTCCCCCTTTCCTCACTCCATATTAAAACCTTTTTGTATGTGTATGCTAGCATTGTTATAACTGTAATTCAGAGAGTGTAACATACCTACTAAACATTGTCAATGATTTACAATATGGTTTATATTTTAGACCATACATTTTTATAAATTTTGATGATGTTTACCATGTCCTGTGCCCATCACTGTAAGATCATGAAAAACAGTTCCACTGACCACTAAAGACCTCCTGTTTCATCTATTCTTTTCCTCCCTCCCCATGCCCCTTTGGCCCACGACCCCCCTGGCTTGACTCATTGGATGACAAGATTCACAGTTACATGCAACAAGAGGTCTTGACACACTGGTTTTTCCTTCCCCATTAAGAACCATCATTGCTCATAAGAGATGCCCACCTGTCTGTTTCTGGGTGAATCAATCCTCCCAAAGATGGAAGTCCATCTCCTTCCCACTCATTGTGTAGGTCTTCACCCACTGATACAACATTTTATAACAAGATGAATACTCACACACTCCCTAGAAATCTCCTCCAGATGTGCCCTATCCCATATGCACCACCAACCAGCACCCTAAACCAGGGACACTTCCTTGTCATATTGCCATAAGAGCATTCCCACCTCTGTACTTTCAACCTCATACCCACAAATATGAAGTGTTCAACTGGTCCCTCTTCCAAGTCTACCCCCAGTATTCTATCCCACCCTTCCCAATCCACCCACCTGTCAACCCTGTACCACCAAATGCAATAATATCAATATCCACCTGTCCTATCCCTTTAATATGCAACTACACTCTATCACTTTACTATAGATTATGTCTGTATGGGTGTGGGTCACAGCTTTCTCCTCTCTTTCTCTTTCTTGTAAACCTCTTTCAGACAATAGTTTTAAGTGACTACTCAATTTCCTTAATTCATATAAGTGAGGTCATATACTGTTCATATTCAATGCCTGGGTTACTTCACTCAACATATGGTCTTCAAGGTTTCTCCATGTTATTCCTTGTATTAGCACTTTATTCCTTCTTACAGCTGAGTAATATTCCATTGTATGTATGTATCACATTTTGTTTATCCATTCATCTGTTGATGGGCACCGGGGTTGATTTCAACTTTTGGCAATAGTGAACAATGCCACTATGAACATTGGTGTGCATAAATCTGTTCATGTCTTTGCTTTCAATTCTTTTGGTTATATATCCAGCAGTGGAATTGCTGAATCATATGAAAGAACTATAGTTAGTTTTTAGAGGAATTGCCAAACTGTCGTCCTCAGTGACTGGACCATTCCACAATCCCACCAGCAGTGGATGAGGGTTCCCATTCCTCCACATCCTCTCCAACACTTATAGTCTGCTGTTTTTTAAATAGCTGCCATTTTAAAGGGTTTAAGACTGTATTTCATTGTAGTTTTGATTTACAATTCCCTAGTAGCTACCGATGTTGAGCATTTTTTCATATGCTTTTAAGCCATTTGCATTTCTTCCTTGGAGAAGTGTCTTTTCAGGTCACTTGCACATTTTTTAAATGGGTTCTTTGTCTTTTTATTTTTGAGGTGTAGGATTTCTTTATATATGCAGGCTATTAGGCTCTTATCAGATATATGGTTGCCAAATATTTTCTCCCATTGGGTAGGCTGCCTTTTTATTTTCTTGATAAAGTCCTTTGAAGTGAAAAGTTTTTAATTTTGAGGAGATTCCATTTATCTATTTTTTTCTTTTCTGCTCATGCTTTGCATGTGAAGTTTATGAAACCATTTACTATTACAAGGTCCTGTAGATGTTTCCCTACATTATCTTCCAAGGTCTTTATGGTCTTGGTGCTTATATTCATATCTTTGATCCATCTTGAGTTGGCTTTTGTATAAGGTGTGAGTGAGATGCTGTTCCCCTTTCATTCTTTTGGATATGGGTATCCAGTTCTTCAAGCACCATGGATTGAAGAAGCCATGCTTTCCCAACTGAGTGGGCTTGGTAGCCTTGTCAAATATCAGATGACTGTATATGTGAGGATTTATATCAGAACTCTCAATTCGGTTCCATTGGTCAGTGTCTATCCTTGCGCCTATACCATGCAGTTTTGACCTCTGTAGCTTTGTAGTATGTTTTACAGTCAGGTAGTGTGACTTTTTCAATATATCTTTAGTGATTTGGGGCCTCTTACCCTTCCAAATAAATTTTGTAGTTAGTTTTTCCAGTTCCTTAAAAAATACAGTTGATTTTAATTGGGATTGCATTAAATCTGTAGATTAGTTGGGTAGGATAGACATTTTGATGATGTTTAGTCTTCCTATCCATGAACAGGGAATGTTCTTCCATTTATTTAAGTCTTCTTTGATTTCCTTTAACATTGTTGTGTAGTATTTCTACATATAAGTCCTTTACATCTGTCCTTAACTGTATTCCTAGGTATTTGATTCTTTTTGTTACTATTGTAAATGGTATATTTTTCTTGATTTCCTCCTCAGATTACTCATTATTGGTGTACAGAAATGCTCCTAATTTTTTAGCATTGATCTTATAGCCTGCGATGTTACCGAACTCTTTTTAAGTTCTAGAAGTTTTGTTGTAGATTTCTCAGGGCTTTCTATGTTAGGAACATGTCGTCTACACATAATGAAGTTTTTATTTCTTCTTTTCCAATTTGGATGTGTTTTATATCTTTTTCTTGCCTCAGTACTCAAGGAAGTACTTCTAAGACAATGTTAAATAGGAGTGGTGATAGTGGGCATCTTTGTCTTGTTCCCAATCTCATAGGGAAGGCTTTTAGGATTTCACCATTAAAGATGATGTTAGCTTAGTGTTTTTCATATATACCTTTAATCATGTTCAGAAAGTTTGCTTCTATTCTTATCTTTTGCAGTGTTTTTATGAGGAAAGAATGCTGTATTTTGTCGAATGCTTTTTCCGCATCTATAGAGATGATCATGTGATTTTTTTTCTTTCAATCTGTTTATGTGGTGTATTACATTGATTGATTTTCTTATGCTGAAACATCCTTGCATACCCAGGATGAAATCAACTTGATCTTGGTGTATAATTCTTTTGATATGTTGTTTAATGCAGTTAGCAAGTTTTTTTTGTTGTTGTTGTTGTTTTTTTTTTTTG
>JAQZBX010026136.1:0-29109 GCA_029593785.1 Cabassous unicinctus
TGATGAGTGGCAACAGAGATGAGGGATGAGAATACTAAAAAAAAAAAGCAAATGGAAGTGTACTCTGTTTTACCTTGCCATTTTGTGTTATTTTTTTCTTTATTAGGGAAGTTGTGGGTTTGCAGAACAATCAGGCATAAAATAAAATAATATCATATTCCACCCTATTATTTACAACTTGCATTGTTATGGAGCATTTCTTACCACTGATGAAAGAATATTTTTATAATTTTTCTATTTGCTATAGTCCATGAATTAACTTAGTGTTCATTATTTGTGTAGTGCCTTTCCATGGTCATTTTTATATTTTTAAAAATTCTGTTACCATATATACAACATAACATTTAACTTTTAACCATAAGGGTACATATATCAGTGCTATTAAATACATTCACAGTGTATACTGCCATCACCAACATCCATTACCAACAAAAGTCCATCATTCCACATAGGCAACCTGTATACTTTATGCCATAATTTCCCATTTCCTATCCATATCCTATCCCCTGATAACCTTTATTCTAGATTCTGACTGTATGAATTTGTTTATGTTAACTTCTATGTATCTGTGAGGTCATACATTATTTGTCCTTTTGTGTCTGATATATTATACTAAACATGATGTCATCAAAGTTCATCCATTGTGCACTTGTATCAGAATGTCATTACATTTTCAACTGAATAATATTCAGTATATACTATATTATGTTTATTCATTCCTTGGTTGGTCGATATTTGGATTGCTTTTATCTCTTGGCAATTGTGACTAATGTAGGTATGAACATTCATTAACAAATATCTGTCTGAGTCTCTTTTTAAATTCTTTTGGGTATATAACTTCTAGTGGGTTGACTGGGTCATGTGGTAATTCTATTTCTGAGGAACCACCAAAATCTTCCACGGCAGTTGCACCATTTTACATTGCCTTCAGCAATGAATTAGTGTCCCTATTTCTCTGCATCTTCTCTAACAGTTGTAATTTTCCATTTTTTTTAGTACTCACTCTAAAAGTTGTGAAATGGTATCTCATAGTTATGGTTTGCATTTCTCTGATGGTTAATGATGTTGAGAATCTTTTCATGTGTTTTCTGGACATTTATATACTTCTTTGGAGAGAGCTCTATACTTGGCTTCTGTCCATTCTTTTAAATTGGGTTGTTTGTGATTTTGTTGTTAAGGTGAAGGATTTCTTTACATATACCGGATGTTAAACCTTTATTGGATATGTGGTTTCCAAACATTTTCCTCATTGTGTAGGCTGGCGTTTTACTTTCAAGATACAGTCCGTTAGGCACAGAGTTTTTTTTATTTTTGATGAGGTCAATTTATTTTGTTTTTTTTTTTTCTCTTGTTGCTTGTACTTTGGGAGTAAAGTCTAAGTAATCATTGCCTAACACAAGTTCCTAAAGATGCTGCCTTATACTTTCTTCTAGGAGTTTTCTAGTTCTACTCTTACATTAAGGTTTTTTATATTATATTTATATTTTGATCTTATATTTAGGTTGTTATCTTTTATAAATTGTGAGATAGGGGTCAAGATTATTTCCTTTACAAATGGAGATCCAATATTCCCAGCATCATTTGTTGAAGAGACTATTCTGTCTAAATTGAGTGGTCTTTAGTCTGGTCCCTTGTCACATATCAGCAGGTCAAAATTGGAGTGTTGATTTCTGAAATTTCTACCTGATTACATTAGTCTATATGTCTTTCTTTCTTCCAGTACCATGCTGTTATGATTGGTACAGCTTTGTAATTCCTTTTAAGATCAAAAAGTGTGAGTCTTACAATTTCATTATTCTTATTCAAGATGGCTTTGTCTACCTTTCCATATAAAATTGATGATTGGATTTTTCATTTCTGTGAGATCTGGGTAGTTAAAGGACCCCACAGTAGCTAGCATAATATTAAACTTCCCTTCTGGGGAAGTCTGCTTTTGTCTCAAATAAAATGGCTAAAAGCTCTGGATTATATTGGCCTTTCCTAATAAAAGAAAACAGGCCAAGAAGACAAGCCCTTGATTTTAAGGCTTGCATTTATGAAACTTAATCCTGTAATAATAAAATAAAGCATAAGTATAATTAGTACCTAAGAGTTGCTCCCTGAAAACTTTCTAGTTACCCAAAAGTGGCCTCTCTCTAAGCCAAACTCTGCAAATAACCTCTATACCTTCCCTCTGAACATGGGACATGACTCCCCGGGAGGAACTGTCAGGCACGAAGGGATTATTAACATGTGTTAATCAGTGATGCATCTGAAGAAAGAATTTGATTAAGGAGGAAATATTAAATAAAATAGAATTTTTATGTCCAAGAGATTGCAAAGTGAGTTGGGAAGCCATTCAGGAGGTTGCACTTATGCAGATAACAGCCAGACTTCATAAACTGCCAGAAGAAACAAATCCTTACACAAAAGTGCTTGGGAGTGCCCTAGGGATATCCAGAAACCATAGTCTAGCCACATGTCGTCATGATATTAACACTCCCTCAGTGGGCCTTACCCTGGAATATATGCAAATCTATTTCCCCAATATAACATAGATGTATCCATTTCTAAATTCCCTGATCATGAGTTTTCTACTGCTTTTATCTGACCCTATAATTTTCAATTCTTCTATTAAGTATAGTTCTCAGAGACTAAAATCCTAGGATTGTTTATATGCTGGTTGAGCCCTGAATCCTAGTAGCTACACTGTCAAGTGCTGTGCTCCAGTTCTTCAGGTCTGCTGTGTCCAATCAACTAAAGTGATGAGGATAGACAAGCCCCACCACAAAAATAAGGCATATCTTCAACTGTAAGCAAAACAATTCCATTTTTATGTCTGCATAATATCTTCCTCTGGTCTCAGACTAACATCTTCTTAATCTCCTCAATATTGAGGAATGAAAAAAATGGAGGAAGGGGAATTCACTGACCAAGGCAGCTTTAATGCTATGGCAGCTGTAACATTGATAGAAATAACACATTTTTAAATGAAAAACTCAATTTTTATTGATTTTTCATGTACTGGAAATAAATATCTGGGCAACAAATTTAAAATGAATGCAATTTATAATTGTTCAATAACATGAAATACTGAGGAGTAAATCTAACAGAACATTTACAGGGCTTGCATCCTGAAAACTACAAAATGATGAAAACATAGAAACATGTTGCATTCATGGATTTGAAGAATCTACATAATAAAGATGGCTATTCCCTTGATTGATACTCAAATATATCACTAATCTGATCAAAATTGAAGCATGAGTTTTTTCTAGATGTAAGTAAGATTATTTTCAATTTATATGTAAGATAACAATTAAAATAACTAAATACTTTTTGAAAAAGATTAAAGTGCAAGGAAAGAGACATACATATGCAAAAAGAAGTCCAGAGACAGATGACAGAATGAAGTGGACAAATTTTGCTCAAGTTCCACAGAACAAGATTTCCGGAGTCACAGACAGTCACACTGTGAGTATAATGTTTAGATTTTTGACAGATGCTTGAATCTTAATTCTATTTCGGCATGGTCCCTGTCCTTAATAATGCTCTTTATGGCCTTGGCCACTTTGGTATGAGCACATGAGCTTGTTATCATTTCCTTCTGATTTGGCTAAAATAGACTATCTAACTGGCTTTTTAAATAAATACTATCTAATTGGGCTCACTTTTCTTTGGGTGCCATCCTAATTCTTTTAGTAATTTTTTGATTCTAGGTCATTTGGCTTCCAAGGTAATTGGACACAGCCCTGAGATATTTTAAATGGCAAATATCAAATAGTCACTATAGCTGTACATAGAAAGGAGTTCCTGCCTGCCCTGAAATACTATTTGGAATCTATTTCTGGGATTTGGCTTTTTAAAATGAACTTCACAAGTGTAGGGCTTGAAAAGAAATGGGGAACATATAAATTTGGGGACTATATATTTTTTAAAGAAACTACAAAAAAGGCATATTATATAGGATCAGCCTAAATTTCCTTTCATTTAACTCTACCTGATATTCTCTATACTAAAGAGTTTATCGATTGTTGCTTAACATCTTCTAAAAAAAATGTCACAAAATATTAAAATACCATTTGACAACCCATTGTGGTCTTTTAGGCAAAGATGGATGAATGAATTAATACCATACAATGTATTGGATTTACAAAAGTAAAATCCATTGACCTGGATCTATTATTTTGGTAAAATAATTCCTCCTTCAAATGTTCTTTGACATCACCCATTTTTGTCCTTCACGATTTACTTTTACGAAAAAAATATTTAGATAATTTTATTTAATAGGAGAAAACATGAAATTTGAGTTCAAAATCATTTTGTTATGGCAAAGGGAGTAGGCAGGAATAGTAAGAAAGAGAGAAAGAAGGAGGGAGAAGGTGAAAAAGGAAGGAAGGAAGGAAGGAAGGAAGGAAGGAAGGAAGGAGGAAGGAAGGAAACCAATTGTTGGAATGGAAAAGAGTGTTGTATTCCAAAATTTATAAGAACTATCAAGACTTGGTAAACAGAAAATCACTTTCCTAGACCCTTTGTCTTAAACCTCTGTGATATTATCACTACAAAATAATGTCTTTGGGTTATTTTCTATAATAAAATATTTTGAAGTATTTTTTCATATTTTTTGTGAAGACACCATTGAGAGTATGCCAATTATGATATCATAGTTTTAAAATACTTGTGCAAATATTTGATTAAAAATTTCATTTAGACTATTGCAAAACATAATGAATGGTTTTGGCTAGGTCACTTACCATGCTCTAATTGGTTTTCTCAGTTTAAAACATGAATTATCTGTTCGTTAAGGATTTTAGAGATATGAAATGAGTGAGTTTATGAAAGTACATAGTCAAAGGCAAATCACAGTAAACATTTTTAAAATGAATTATGTACTAGAAAATATTTTTTGAAGAATTATCATGAATTCAATAAACTTATTATGCCATTTATTTTTTATTTTATGGCAGCTTTTTATTATATTTCCATAATAGTAAACTTCACTTTTTTTGTAATTTCATATAAATTGTAATATAGTGTGACATTAAGAGGATTCTACATTTTATACTATTTTACAGTTTTACAATTTTTTCATTTGTAATAAGTTTCATATTATCTTAGTCTCCCACAACATACCTATTTTACTTAATAAAACTTACAACTGAATGGAATAAACTCTATACAGTGTAGTTTATTGCATACATATGACCTTTTTATAGGACAAGTTCTAATGTCATATTAAGCAATGATGAGAAAGAAAGTATTCTAAATGTATTGCACAAAGGTACATATATTTTTTCAAATCATTGATCAAAGCAATGAGTCCAACACCTTTGTGTTCTGGTATATAAATTCTCATATCATGAGACAGATAGCTAGTGATGGCAACAGAAATGGAAGGGGAGCTCTCTGGTTCTGCAAAGTAAGCATCAGAGGAGGGGGAAGAAGGGTGTTCTCATAGCTGCTCACTTTAAGGATGACCTTCATAACACCTTGATTTGGACTTTCTTTTAGCCTCAAAACTATAAGCCAATAAATTCCCATTGCTTAAGCCAAATTGCTTCGTGGTATTTGTGGAGCAGCTTAGGAAACTAAAACACTGGCCATTATCTGAAAAACTGTGTTGACCCCTGATATACGATGAGTTTTAAACCATAGTAATCTTTATATTTTACATATTCAAGTTTTCTTTTTTTAGGTAAGTTGGAACTCTGTTTGACTACTGTGTCCTTCCCTTTAATTTTAGATTGCTTCTGTGCTTTTTGGTACAATGGTAACTTCCAGGTCCATTTTGAACATTTTCCTTCCCTATATTTGAAATCAGTCATTTCTTCCAGAAGTTCTGGCTTCCTTTTATGGTGACTGAATTTAGACGCAGTAATTTAGGCATTAGTGGAATTCATTACTACTTGGTTATAATTGATTTTAGAATTTTATGAAGACCGAGCTACAAAATAATGAATTGCTCAAAAGAAATCATGAGGTGTTTGAAACTTAAGAATATAGAGCTTTTACAAAATTTCTTTTATATTATTGATTTGATTTTATATTTTGCTGTATATCTTGATACTTAAAATGAACTTATTTCTTTGTATTCTTTTAATATAAATGATCATTTCAAAATAGCCATGACAACATTTATTTCTAAAATTAAATGTATTGATTGCCTTTTAAATTTCTTTCAAAGATTATTTTGCTTTTATATTATATTCCTATAGGAGTTAAGGTCAAAAAACTTTTATAAATTAATATGACTCTGGTCAGAATGATAATGGACAATTGATAAGGCATACATTATTGATTTCAGAATTGAGTAAGAAGACATCACTACAGATTTTAGTTATCAAAATAAAAGTAAGGACATGTTATGAACAGCTTTATACTAAAACCTTTGAGAATTTAGATGAAATGCACAAAATCGTAGAAAGACACAAAATAACAATTGTTATGCAAGAAGATATATGCAAACTGAATAGCCCTATTTCTGTTAAAGTAATTGCTTTGTAGTTAAAAACCTCCCCACAAAACAAGCTAGATCTAGATGACATCAATGGTGAAGACTACTAAATTTTTTGTTAAAAGTCACTATCAATTATACACACATTCATGCAATAGAAAAATGAAGATGAGCAAATACTTTTCCATTCAAACTATGAGGCCAGCGTTACCTTTATACCAAAACCAGACAAAGGCATTAAAAAGAAAATAAAACTACAGACCTTATCCTTCATGAATATAGATATAGAAATTCTAAACAACATTTATCAAATTGTATCTAACAACATATAAAAATGATAATACGATAATACCCATGAAAAAGTGGGGATTCTCTGCTGAAAGCTTTGTTGATATCAACACTAGAAAATGAATCAATGTAATTCACTGCATTAAGAAACAAAAAAAAAATGATCATTTAAATAGACACAGGGAAGTCTTCTGATAAAATTCAATACCTATTTCTGAGAAAAATTCTGAGAAAACTAAGAATAAAATTCAAATTGCTCAATTTGACAAAGGAAGGACATCTAGCAATAGCTAAAAAACTGGTCAGTGCTGAAATAATAGCCTTCCAAAATGGTAAAAGTACTCTTTTTCTTCACAGACAACATTATCATTAATATAGAAAATCTAGTGTATTTTCAAAAATGTAAATGGAAGTAGTAAATGAGTTTAGCAAGTTTTGAGGATAGTGAGATCAATAAAAAAATATTTTTATTTCTGCATACTATTATGATGGTTAGGCTAATGTGTCCACTTGGCCAGGTAATTGTGCCAAGTGGTTTGGTTAAGCAAGCATTGGGCTAATTGTATTATAAGGACATTTATGGACTTTAGACATCATTGAGTTTATCGCATAGATGGCTGATTACATTTATGATCAACCAGGGAGATTGCTGTAGGCAATGAATGATGTTTTATCCAATCAGGTGAATGCCTTAGAAGAAGAAGTGATTTAAACATTCAGAGAGAATTTCCCAGCTCCTCTTTTGTCTGCTAATGTCTCCCAGAAACTCATCAAGGACCTTCATTGGACTTTCATCTGAGCCCCTGATTTGCAGTCTGGCTTCAGAATCTGGAGTTGCTTATTCCCATGATCATGTGAGAGAATTTTATAAAATCTCATATTATTTAAAGATACCTCCTGTTGATTTTGTTTCTTTAAACAAAACTGACTTACACAGCTTGGTACCAGGAGTGGTTCTTGAGGAAACAGAATCTTAAACATAGGATTTCTGAAGTGGTTCTGGAAGTTTGCAATTAGCTTTCTACTCTGATTGTACTCAAGGGAACTAATAACTCCTTTTCCAATAAAGAAGAGACCACTAACAGTCCATGGCGTGAGTTGGCAATGGAGATATGCAAGCTATCATCACTGGATTCCCCTACTTCCAGGCTGATAAGAAGCAAAGATCTGGGTGAGAGTGTTTTCATCAACTTAACAAAGTTTTGTGGAGTCAAAAGATACAATGATGTTGGCTGGCTCCTCCTAGAAACTCTGGATATAGATACAAAGGAAAGGGATGAGCTAAAGGTGTCAAATTTGCAACTTAAATGCTGCATGAATGACGTGAAAGTTACTAAGTGTCCTCTAAAAGAAAATCTTGTTTCTTGCAGCCACAAGCTTGAGACATCTGAAAGCCAGACTCAGATTCTCATTGCAGAAAAGCAGAGTTAAAAAGGAAAGTAAAATATCAACCTCCCAGGGTGTCTGATGTTAAAGTGAAAGCATTGATTGGAGAGGAGTGGAACCCTGATGATTGGGATAGAGGCATATGGGATGATGATGATATTGGTGAAGACATTGGAACCCTCAATTTTGCTGAGAATTTGTCAGATAAACCTGTGATGACCTGCCCTGTGGAGACCATAATTTGTAAACCTTGTTTCACCCAACCTCCAGCCTGCCCCAGGCAGTCTGGATCTCCTCCCAGTCCTGAGGCACGTATTAGCCAAACTAAAATCTGCAGTGCCTAGCCTCTGGCTTGCCCCAAGGAGTCTGGACCTCCTCTCAGCCCTGAGGCAGGTACCAGCTAAACTCCAGCATGCACTGCCCATTCTCAACCCTGCCCTTAGGAATCTGCCTTCCAACCCCTGCCTGAAGACATTAATCTTCTCTTACCAGATAAAATTGCTAAGGATTGCCCTGAGGTCAGTAGCTTGAAAGGCATTTCTAATCTTTCTCCTTGCCCACCCTTACTGCACTTCTTCTCTTCAACACCTATTACTAGATGAAAATCGCAACAAGCCCCTAACGATGAAATGCAAAGTGTGACCCATGAAGAAGTATGATATACCCTAAAAGAGCTGCATGAGTTTTCCAACTTATATAGACAGAAATCAGGGGAGTATGCATGGGAATGGATACTTAGTGTATGGGCTAATGGTGGAAGTAATGCAAACTTGAATCTAGCTGAATTTATTTATATGGCCCTACTAAGCAGAAATTCTTGATTCAACGCTGTAGGGTAAGGGGTTAGAACTGGCTCTAACAGTTTGTTCAGGTGGCTGACTGAAACATGGACCAAAAGATGGCCTAGTATGTCTGAGGTTGAGATGCCTGATTTGCCTTAGTATAGAGTAGAAGATGGAATTAAAAGGCTTAGAAAGATTAGAGTGGTAGAATGGATATACCAATTAAGACCTGCCCACTCACCACATGAATGTCCAGAAAACACACATTTAACCAGGACTGTGAGGAATAAATTTGTAATACTAACTCCGTCTTCCCTGAAGAGCTGTGTCATTGATCTTCTCTGTAGTTGAGATATTACTGTAGTGAGGGTTGTAATGGAATTAGAATCCTAAAACATTATGGGGATGTTTGCATCTTAGGCCAATAAATGTCAAGTATCGGCAATTAATTGCCAAAGACAAGAAGGGCTTGGCTACTTCAATAAAAGGCAGATTCAAAGCAACAATCAAAGTAGTCTGAGTTGCATAGAGTTATGGCATTGACTAATAGATCACGGGGAACCTAGAAGTGAAATAGATGGTCAGTCTACTAAATTCATTCTGCATCTGTATAAGCAGAAGTGTTCTAGGTCAAGGGAACAAAATCTTAACTAGAAACATAGATGCAGAGAATCATGTTCCCTTAATGAATTCCCTGACTTGAGACAGTTTACAGACTCAGAGCACCTTCAATGAAAAGAAGGACAAGTCTCCTTGGTGAAGGATCCTGTTAAACTGTCAAAATCTATACTGTTAATCTTCCTCCTAGCTTTCCCCAAGGATAATTATGGCCTTTTATCAGAGTAAGTGTGCATTGGGGAAAAGACAATGATCAGACATTTTGGGGATTATTAGACACTGGCTCAGAAGTGACATTAATTCCAGGAGACACAAAATGTCTTTGTGGTCCACCAGTCAGAGTAGGGGCTTATGGAGGTCAGGTGATTGATGGAGTGTTAGCTCAGGTTTGTCTCATAGAGGTTTCAGTGGTTCCCTGGGCCCGTTCTGTGGTTATTTCCCCAGTTCCAGAATGCATAATTGGAATAAGCATATTCAGTAACTGGCAGAATCCCTACATTAGAACCATGACTTGAGGAGTGCAGACTATTATTGTAGGAAAGGCCAACTGGAAGCCACTAGAACTGCCCCTGCCTAGCATAATAGTAAATTAAAAGCAATACTTGAATCCTGGAGAAATAGCAGAGATCAGTGTCACCATGAAGGATCTGAAGGATGCAGGGGTGGTGATTCCCACTACAACCCTGTTTAAGTCTCCTATTTGACCAGAAAACAGATGGTTATTGGAGGATCACAGTGTATTATAGTAAACTTAACCAGGTGGTGACTCCAACTGCAGCTGCTGTCCCAGATGTGGAATCATTGCTTGAGCAAATCATACAAATCCCCTGGTACCTGGTATGCAGCTATTGATCTAGGAAATGCTTTTTTTCTCAATTTCCATTAGTAAGGACCACCAGAAACACTGCTATCAGTTGGCAAAGCCAGCAATATACCTTAACTGTCTTGCCTTAGGGGTATATCTACTCTCCAGCTCTCTATCATAATATTGTCCACAGGGAACTTCATATCATGCTGATAGGACCTAGTGAGGAAGAAGTAGCAAAGACTCTAGATTTATTGGTAAGGTATTTGTGTGAGAGAAAATGGGATATAAATCCAACAAAAATACAGGGCCCTTCCACCTCAGTGAAATTTCTAGGTGGCCAATGTTGTGGGGCATGTTGAGATATCCCTTCTAAGGTGAAGGATAAGCTGTTACATCTAGCACCCCCCGCCCATGACTGAAAAAGGGGCACAATGCTTAGTTGGCCTCTTTGGATTTTGGAGACAACACATTCTTCATTTGGGTGTGCTACTCCAGGCCATTTACCACATGATCAGAAGCTGCTAGTTTTGATTGGGGAAGGGAACAAGAAGAGGCTCTGTGAAAGGTCCAGGCTGCTGTGCAAACTGCACTACCACTTGGGCCACATGATCCAGCAGATCCAATGTTGCTGGAAATGTCAATGGCAAATAGAGATGCTGTCTGGAAGCTTTGGCAGACCCTGTAGAAGAATCACAATGCAGACCCTTAGGATTTTGGAGCAAAGCCCTGCCATCCTCTGCAGATAATTACTCCTCTTTTGAGAAACAGATTTGGTTTGCTACTGGGCCTTAGTAAAGAGTGAACCCTTAACCATGGGCCATCAAGTTACCATGACCTGAGTTGCCTATCATAAGCTAGGTATTGTCTGAAACATCAAACCATAAAGTTGGCATGCACAGCAGCATCTTATAATAAACTGGAAGTGGTATATTTGATATAGCGATTGAGAGGATCCTGAAGACATGAGGAAGTAGCCCAAATGCCCATGGTCACCACCCCTGCCATGTAACCTTCTATTTCCCAGTCCACAGCTTTGGTCTCTTGGAGAGTCTATTATAATCAGTTGACTGAGGAAGAGAAAACTCGGGCCTGGTTTACAGATGGTGTTGCATGATATGCAGGTACCACATAGAAGCAGACAGCTGCAGCACTGCAGCCATTTTTTGGAACATCCCTGAAGGACAGTGGTGAGGGAAAATCCTCCCAGTGGGCAGAACTTCAAGCAGTGCACCTGGTTGTTCATTTTGTCTGGAAGAAGAAATGGCTGGAAATGTGTTTGTACACTGATATAGGGGCTGAAGCTAGTGGTTTGGCTGGATGGTCAGGGACTTTGAAGCAACATGACTGGAAAATTAGTGACAAAGAGGTCTAAGGAAGAGTTATGTGGATATAACTTTCTGAGTGGTCAAAGAACATGAAAATATTTGTGTTCCATGTGAATGCTCACCAGAGGGTGACTTCAGCAGAGGAAGATTTTGATAATCAAGTAGATAATATGACCTGCTCAGTGGTCTAATGCTCAGTCTCTTTTTCCAGCCACTCCTGTCATTGACCTATTGGCTCATGAATGAAGTGGTCATGGAGGTAGGTATGGAGGTTATGCATGGGTTCAGCAACATGGACTTCCCCTCACCAAGGCTGACTTGGCCAGAGCCACTCCTGAGAGACTAATCTGTCATCTGTGGACTTACTGAATGTCTTATTCACCACCATGGCATTCCACACAGAATTGTTTCTGATCAAGGAACCAATTTCACAGCAAATGATGTGTGGGAATGCACACATGCCCATGGAATTCACTGGTCTTACCATGTGCGCCATCATCCTGAAGCAGCTAGATTGATAGAATGGTGCAAAGGCCTAATGAAGACTCAATTATGGTGCCAACTATGTGACAATACCTTACAGGGCTGGGGCAATATTCTCCAGGAGGCTGTGTATTCTCTAAATCAGCATCCACTCTATGTTGCTGTTTCTCCCATAACCAGGATTCATGGACCCAGGAATCAAGTTGTGGAAATGGGAGTGGCACCACTCTCTCTTAACCCTAGTGATCCACTAGGAATACTTTTGCTTCCTGTGCCTGCAACCTTAAGCTCTGCTAGCCTACAGGTCTTATTTCTAAAAGGAGGAATGCTTCCACCAGGAAACACAACAATGATTCCATTGAACTGGATGTTAAGACGGCCACCTGGCCACTTTGGGCTCCTCTTACCTCTGAATCAACAGGCAGAGAAGAGAATTACTGTACTGGCTTGGGTGATTTATCCTAACTATCAAGGGGAAATAGGACGGCATTTATATAATGTGGGTAAAGAAGAGTTTGCCTGGAATACAGGAGATCCTCTAGGGTGTTTCTTTGTACTGCCATGCCCTGTGATTAAAGTCAGTGGATAATTGCAACAACCCAATCCAAGCAGGAGTAAAAATGGCCCGGTATCTTCAGGAATGAAAGTTTGGTTCACCCCACCAGGCAAAGAACTACAGCCAGCTGAAGTGCTTGCTAAGAGTAACAGGAACATGAAACGGGTAGTGAAAGAAGGTAGTGATGCATATGAACTTCGACCATGTGGTCAGTTACAGAAACAAGGGCTGTAATAGTCATAAATCTTTCTTCCTTGTTTTGTTATGAGTATGATTGTCATACATAAAATGAATATCTTGGTTTCTTTCCTAACCTTTTCCCTTATCATATGACAAGTTGTATAAGTTTCATATCATAATATTTAAGGATGTCAAGTTTAAGAGTGAATATTACCCAAGGACTTGTGCCGTATTCTGTAGAGAATTAATCGGTTTCTGATTGTACTCAGGATAGTTGAATATTCTTAGTTGGAAATATATATATGGATATCTGTTATTGTTTTTACTTAGAGATGAAGTATGGTTTAAGGTAATGTGTATGGCTACCAAGTTGACAAGGGGTGGATTGTGATGGTTAGACTAATGTGTCCACTTGGACAGGTAATTGTATCCAGTTACAATTACCTGGGCTATTGTAATGCAAGGACATTTATGGGCTTTAGTCATCATGAGTTTACTGCACAGATGGCTGATTACATCTATGATCAACCAGGAAGTTTATCTGGTTAAGTGAGGCTTTATCCAATCAATTGAATGCCTTAAAAGGGGAAGTGATTCCAGCATTCAAACAGAATTTCCAAGTTTGTGTTTGGACAGCTAACTTCTCCCAAAAACTCATCAAGGACCTTCATCAAACTTTCATTCTAAGCCCTTAGTTTGCAACCTGCCTTTGGAATTTGGACTTGTGCCTTACCACAGACACATAGAGAATTTTGTAAAATCTCATGCTATTTACAGATATCTCCTGCTGATTTTGTTTCCCTAGAGAACCCTGACTCATACAAGTATCATAATTTT
This sequence comes from Cabassous unicinctus, assembly GCA_029593785.1. Lineage (NCBI taxonomy): Eukaryota > Metazoa > Chordata > Mammalia > Cingulata > Chlamyphoridae > Cabassous > Cabassous unicinctus. The sequence continues at coordinate 13,697 of JAQZBX010026136.1, forward strand.
TTTTTTAAATGCCATTTTCAATAAATTAAAAAAGAAAATTTGAATTCCTTAGGGATAATTTTGACAAAAAGTGTGGAGGATCTGTACTCATAAAGTCACACATTTCTGAGAAATTAAGATCTAAATAAATGGAGAGATACAGTACATTGATGAATCAGAAGATAATATTTTTCAGATGCTGATATGCCTGAAATATCTATAGATTCATTGAAATCTAAATCAGAATCCCTGAAGGCTTTTATTTTAGGAGAAATTGAGACACTACTTCTTAAATTCATATGGTAAAGCACAGAACCCGGACTAGGCAAAACACCTCTGGGAAAGAAGGACAAAATTTGAAGTGTAAAAGTACTCATTTTAATATTAAAGAAAGCTACAGTAAGCAATAAAGTTTGGCATTATCAGAAGTAGACAGAAGATGGAATAGAATAATGTCCAGATATAGACCATACTTATAGATATATCTGATTTTTTCATGAAGATTCAAAGACAAATCAGCGAAGAAAGGATAATTTTTACAAGGAGTTGTTCTATTATTGTGCTTCTTTAAAGAGACACATTTTTGGAGGGTTTTCAACTCTAAATTCCTATAGTAGATTGGAAGCTTCCTTAAGAATATATGGCATAAAACAATTTCTCTTTAAGTCCAAACTCTATTAACAACCTTTTTGGACTTGCTTTAGATTACTTTTCTGTTTTGGGTCATGATGAAGTGGTACCTTATAAGGAACTGTGTTTAATTACATTTTAGAGATGGTCCCTAATATATTGTCTGTAACCAAATCCTTTTAATAAGCTCAGAGATAACTTTTTCATAACAAGACAATTAAAAAAACTTTTGATATTTAAATTATACTGTACAAGCCCATCCATATGTCACAAACAAAATGCACCCCTGGAAATTTTTCAATATTCCAAAAGGAAAAACATACTTATACTCAAGCAAATCATTACACTTGATTACTCAGAGAGTATCCCAGAATTAAAATTCTCAATTTAAGAAATCCCTTTGCATTATCCAGGCTTACTACAGACATCCTAATTTATATATTTTTTAGTGAAAGTAAAAGAAATTTCTCATTAGAGAAAAGAAGCCAAACAGATTTTTTTATATTGCTTTAAGACTGAAAAAAACTCACTAAACAGTTGTCATTTTCGATACAGTTTCTTCAGCTTTTTCTCCTAAGCAATTTAGTGAAATTGATTTATTTTGTACATATTTTATACTTTTGTAATAGTCCCCAAGGAAGTATTTTCCCTTCTTCTATTGTTTGGCAATTTCAATAGATTCCCTTGAATATTTGTTGAGCAAAAAAATAAAAGTTCACCTTAGGTTGAATCCTGAGATATGTTAAATTTCTGTTAAGATGTGTTTTTCTAAGTTTTGATCTTTGGATCTTTGCTATAACATTTGTAGCTAAAGATTAAGAAAAAAAAATTAAAAATTAACCAAATGGGAAGAATGATAGATATACATTAGAATTCTTTCATCTGAATCTTGTTTTATGTTGTGAACAGGAAGGAAGTGAATGTTGGTAATCATTTGAAAACTAAATAATTGTCACAATTCATCTGTTACTTAAATTCTTCTTAAAAAATGGTATGTAATATCTCTTTAATAATTTAATAATGTCTTGAAGTGATTATAATCACCATTAATTTAGTTAGCCCACAGAATCTATCATGTACCTACCAGAAAATAAATGCCAAATATCCTGTGAAAGGTAAGTCAGAATTTAATTTTAACTTATCTTGTCTGAATCAGAGTTTATAGCAAGAGTTTGGAGTCCATGTCAGGGAACTATATTTGCCCTTAAATTGCCCCAATTCAACTATTCCTGTTGATGGTGAAATAAATAATCTTATCTAATTTAGTTAAGAATGTATAAAATGGATGCATAAACATATAATGGTATGTATATTTTAAAATAAAAAATAGCTCTCCAGGTCATTTTCTTTATCCATCTAAGAAAAATAGCAGTTGTGGGGGATGAATTGAGGAGGGAAATTTAGAGAGCAGCTATCCTTTAGATTTTGAGGGAATCTCATTCCAATGCCTCATTTAGGTGCTTGTGGTTGGCAGAAAATTGTCTTATTTATAAAAGCTCTGTATCAAATCAGGAGTAGAGTAAAATAAAGAGTCCAAGAGATGACAAGGACAGAAATAATGCTTAATATAAATGCTTTTGATCATTTAATAAAGTCATGTTATAACTTAGTTGCAGAAATCCATGGCTTCATTTGTGGAATATGCTAAAAATCATAACGGCTTATCCTGCTTTAAACAATCATGTTTATACCAATCTCAAGATAAAAGACAATCAGTATTTCTAGCAATTATAGGAAGACTATGATGAACAGAAAATGACAATGACATAATAAAGAGGCAAGGACTTTTCTAGTTATATTTAGTTCACAACATTATAATACTCCAAGGATAATGCATAAAAGAATGTAGATTTATGTTTTATTACAATATGAAAAAAATGACCAAATGAAAAAACTCAAGAGATAACCAAAATAGAAATATTTTTGTGCTGAAATGCAAGGTGCATATATACTCCTAGAACATATACATTAGTAGATAATAATCTAATATACTCAAGAATTTTAGAGATCCAGTAGCACTTAAAGAATATGAGGGAAAAAAGATTAACATAAGTTTTCTAGAAAACTAGAAAGATATACTTAAATAAATTTAATTGAAGATTAAAGGTAAAATCATTTATGTGGCATACTTTCTAAAAATTATACCTTATATTTTTAAAAAAAGAAAAAGAGAAAATTGAAGGAAGCCTTTTGAATATTTCCTGGCAATTCTGAATATTGGATAAGACAAATAGCTTTGCTCATGAAACAAAAAAGGATTTTTAAAAATTGTAGTCACTATCTATGGAATATTGTTGGCACAGCACTAGTTAGTGACAATAACTGCAACTAGTGCATAAAATAATGTTTCTATAAGACTACAAGTTACAGGTTCTTAATGTAATCTGCCCAACAAGAAAATAATAGATGACTATTAATGGAATATGCTGGAAAAAAGATAAATTGAAGAAACCAATAGTAGTTGATTTCGATGTGTATTTCATTTCCTAAGTCATACATATTTGGGCCATTCTTAATAATATACTGGAAAGTTTTCTAAGCATCATATATAAAGGCCAGTGATAAAGCAAACTGTGTACAGTAAAGAGGTAGATGAATTAGCCAACAGAAAGATTTAGAAAAACTGAATCAAAGTGACTCAAAAAAAAGTAAGAAAAGGAAATAATAAATTGAAATTGGTGATAAATAAATAGAATCAACTAATTACTTGAAATAAGCTAAATTCAGAAATCAGAAAATCTCATATATTTAAATATATTTAAAGGAGACAAAAAACTTTTGGGTGTCTCCTTGCAAGATAGATCATAGGTCAATTGCTGTGTTAAATATCCAATGACTGATACAGTCACTGTTAGTTGGTAAAGAAAATTTATTCAAATCTAGATAAGGGAAGAATCTATCAACATTCTTATAAAGACAGCTAATGAATTGAAGGACATATTCCTTTTGATGCGTTCTAAGTTGATTTGTGAAAACATTTGCAAAAAGTTAAGTTTTAAAATGTGTACCCTTCTATGGTTCAGAAAGAAAAAAAATGCTTCTTACATGTTGTGGCAGTTGGAGATTATTTATGAATTCCAAAGAGAGATTATGTTTGTAAACTGGACTGTCCCTTTGGGTATGATATCCTTTGATTTTATTAGATTCAGCTGAGATGGCTTTGATTAAATTATGTTAAGATTAGTCTTTGATTAGACCATGTCATTAGGGTGACTCAGTTTCACTCCCTGCCCCCTTTCTGGGCTCTACAAACAGACACAAAATCAAGTAGACACACAGAAGTAGATACAGAGAGAAGATACACAGAGGAAGAGAGACAATTCCATAGACATGGCAGAGGCTCCAGGAAGAGAGATAAGCCATTTGCCTGATAGTTTACAGCTGACCTTGTGAAAAGAACAGAGCAGCTGAGACAGGAAAGAAATGAGCCCAGGGAAGAGAGAGGAGCCCCGTGCCAACCTACAGCTGAGATTGGAAGATGCTGGAACTATGGAGTCTGAAGAAGGAAGAGGAAGGCTGAACCCTGCAGATATCTGCAGCCATCTTGTTTCAACAGGTGGCAACAGACATTTGATGGGAAAGTACCTCTTATGGTATCTTGAGTTGGTCTCTTTGGGGCCTTGTAATTGTAAGCTTCTACTCCAAATAAATATCCTTTATAAAATCCAACCGATTTCTGGTGTTTTGCATCAGCTCCCCTTTTGGCTGACTAATACACATATAATATTGCTTTTTATTTTGTTTTGGATTTGAAAGGACAAAAGAGAAATGAAGAAGCAATCAATGGAGATAGAGTTTATTCTGCTTGGACTGACAGAAGACCCTTGGCTGCAAGTTGTGATTTTCCTCTTTCCCTTTCTCAAATAGGTTTTAAGCCTGATGGGGAACTTCATCATCATCATCATCCTCACTCTGCTGGATCCCTGCCTCAAGACTCTATTGTATTTCTTCCTCCAAATTTTTTCCTTCTTGGAAATTTCATTCACAACAGTCTGCATTCCATGATTCTTGATAACCATTCTGACCGGAGACAAAACCATTTCTTATAATGATTGTGTTACTCAGTTGTTCGTTTTTTTTCATTAGGAGTTACAGAATTTTATCTTCTAGCTGCCATGCCCTATGATCGCTATGTTGCCATCTGCAAACTGCTGCATTACCCAATCATTATGAACAGCAAAGACTGCTACCAACTAGCCCTCAGCTCATGGAGAACTGGATTCCTAATCTTCTTCCACCCTTTGGTTTTCGGGCTGAAACTGGATTTTTGCACCTCCAAAAGTATTGATCACTTCCAATGTGACTCTTCTTCTATCCTGCAGATCTCTTGCCAGATACTTGCCTCATAGAGTTGATGTCTTTTATCTCAGCCGTGGTAAAACTTGTGCTCATGTTCCTCTTAGTGGTTCTTTCCTAAGCGTACATCCTCACACCATTCTAAAATTCCCTCTGCTCAGCAACAAGCAAAGGGCTCTCCACCTGTTCCTCACACATGGTTGCCATCTCTATTAGTTATAGTGGTTGTATCTTTATGTACATAAAGCCCTTAGCAAAGGAAAGGGTGACTGTAACTAAAGATGTCGCTATGCTCAACACCTCTGTTGCTCCTTTACTCACCCTAAGGAACCAACAAGTGAAAGAAGCTGTCAAGGACATGCTCCAAAGATTTTGTTATTTTCAACATGCGGCAAAATTTTTATGTAAATAACATGCTATTGAATGGGATAACTGAATCCAGACTCCTATTGCATTAGTCAGACAGACGTCACTTCTCCCCTCAACTCTCCTGGCACCTCTATATTCCCCCTTCTGAGTATAACTTCCTCATAAGTGGTGAACTGCCTCCTCCAACCCCGAATACTAAATTTCATCTTTGCATAGAAATATATCTTCTCACAAATGATCCATATTTAGGTACTGCAAGCTTTTAAAAAGAAACCTGCTACATATGTGCTTTAGTTAATTATTTGAAATTTTAGATTTTTTATATAATTATTAAAAATTATATTTGCCAAATATCTAATGCTAATTGCAACTACCCTTAAGAAGTTTATATTGTTAAAACTGTAAGACACACAGAACTTGACAATTACTAAACTACATAATTAATATTGTGATAGAAAAGGGGAAGATAGTCTGGTTAATTTTAAAGATCAAAGTAGCCTTCCAAAATGAGTCCTCACAAATGCTGAAACTTTAATATGACTATGAAAAAAAGGTCCAAAGGTGTTGTAACCAGGGGTATAAAATATGCAACAGAATGAGGAATCTACTTTGAAGAATGTTCACCTGGAGATTTATAAGAATTAGGAATATGGTATTTGTAAACATTGTCAGTTTTTGTTTTTGTTAGAAAGAATTGAATTCCCTGCTTGTTTCTAATTGTTTAAATTATTTTATATTTTCTTAAGCCTACAAATGATGTAACTCATGAGAGAAAATCAAGGTATAATTTATTTATAACTGGGGTTTGGGATGTTTCCAAATATTTAAAACAATTTGCAAATTTCAAATTTCCTTATCCTGTGCTGTCCATTTAATTCATTTTTATCAAAGTACATGTTCCACACAATAGCCTGCATTCATTCTAAAAGAATGCAATTGAATAAATAAATACAACCATTTTGCAATAAATATAAGGAATATTTACACCATTCCATATAGTTCCTTTTTCTTCTTCCCAGACATTTTCACCTCTAGCATTAGACCTAGGCACTCCCTGATGTCCATTCAGTCACTATAGTCCACTTTTGCCTTTTCTGGATTTTCTTACAAAGTACATCATACAGTATGAATTTTATGTTTGCTTTCTCTTGCTCAATATAATATTTTTGAGGTCTACTATACTATTGCAGGCATCTATAGTTCATTTCTTTCCACTGATATGATTTTGCAAATTTCTGGTGTGCTTATTTCAATGTCAATTTTTCTCCTCTACCCCAACACTTCCTTTTCCTCTTGAATTCCCTCCAGAAGACTCAATCCTTCACTTTGCACAGTATGAAAAGTGAGTGCATTTTGCGTTCTGAAATGCCAATGCCTGAATTTACTTCATCCTCTTAAAATGTACTTTTGCAAAAACTGTCTGCCAAAGAGAATTATTTGAAGGAGTTGTTTCTCTTACATATTGGTGTTTCTAATCTCCCACAAAGCCAAATATCCCAGGCAGAGTTGTTGGCAGATTTTAGGGATTGTCCCTAGTGGAAAAGAAAGATATATGTACAGAACACTGTTCATGGTTTTTTGCTCATTTCATAGCGCCATCTCAGCCCCAAAATAACTGCTTTAACTCTTTATGCAGCAGGCTCCAAGTCTCGACCTTCTTTGAAATTTTGTGTTAGCAGCTCATATGATATTTGGAGGTTTCACCCATAACAAATTATTGGACTATAGTACCCTCTCTTCCATCTCCCTGTCTTGGCTACCACATCATAAATAAGCAAATTGGTTTTAAAATTATACTTCCAAGCAAATATGGAATTACAAAATATTTTAATCATAGGGAATACAAAGTTTGCAAATATTGGAAGTATGGGTCTTTTGTCAGTCAGGGCAGTCAGGAAAGCAAACTGCTCTAAATATTCTAGGAAATAAGGGTATAATATAGAATTGCCTCACTTAAGATTGTTGAAGAGCAGTGGGAGGAGGGGGAGGGGCAAAAGGCTAAAATTTGCTGCAGAATATTTTCCCCAGATGGATGTTAAATGAAACTGATATTTAAAAAAAAAAAAATCTCAGGTTGAAGCCTTGAAGAGAATGGGTCAGAAAAACTTAGAGGGAAATGGCATTGGCCTTCATTAATTTCTGAGAAAACTCCTGCAAATAGTCTTAGCAGTGAAGTTGGTAGTTCTCAAAGACTTGCCTAGAAGCCTCTATGACTCTCCTCTCTGCTCAAAAGTCTGGTAATAACACCTTTGGAGAATAATGGCCTCTGCTTCTCTTCCAGTTTCCAAATTTTTCACAAAGTCCTCTCATTGGCAAATTGAAAATTGGAACCATATATGGAAGAGACTCTGCAGTTAACCAACTGGTAAGAAGGTCATAAATGCTGCAACTTGACTACAGGCAATTCAGTGAAGACTCCTTGAAAATAACCAAAGAGAGGGTCTCAGAAGTTGCAATTCATTGCCTTACAGCCCATTTCCCCAAAGAATGATGTAAATATTATGAGCAAGATTAGGAGAAATGCGATGAGTTTTTGCTCCTTCTTGTTCATTTTACCCTCAACATGTAAGACACTCTTTGAAGTTCCTGGATGTTGTGAAAGCTTAATTCCTGAAATTCATTCATACATAGGAAAGCATAGTTCTACAGAGTATAATAGATTTTTTAGTTTCCTGGGTTTCTTAAAGCAGATACCATGATATGGATTGAGGCCATGAGAGTGTCCAAATCAAGGCTTCAGTATTTCAATGCTTTCTCCCTAAACACCAGCTGTGGTGATTCCTGGCTCCTCTGCCACATGACAAGGAACATGGTTGCATCTGCTGGTCTTTCCCATCTCTTCTAGGCCTCTATGTTTACAGCTTTCTGCTTCCATGGCTTTCTCTCTCTCTTTCTCTCTCTCTCACTCTGTCTCTGCATTATTTCCATTATAAAGAACTCCAGTTTATAAGACCTATATTGAATGAGGTGGTGCACACCAAGCTGAAATAGTCTCATCAAAATGTCCAATTTACAATGGGTTTGTACCCAAAGAAATGGATGAAATTTAGGAACATGTTTTTCTGCGGTAAAAACAGTTCCAAATCATCACAGAAGACACATTTCTGTTCAAGGGAAGAATTAGGATAAAAATTAATAATGGTAAGGCAATAATGATTTCACTAAAAAGTAATTTCATTTTCTAATGAACCATGAAGAGGTCTAGATAATAAAGCTCTAGATTTATTTCCTAGGGTGAACAAGACCTTTATTAGAAACTTCTCCTAGATAAATTTTTTTGAATGAGCACATCTCAAATATTTTTTCATTTGTTCTTTGATTCATCCATTCATTACCTCGAAAAATAATAGCAGAGCTCTAAGAACCTGCAATTTTACAAGTAAGAATTAGAGATATGTTCCTTGAATTTAAATATTCACCATTCAATCATTAGAGAGAGTGAGAGAGAGCCATACATTCCATGCTTCACTATAGAAGAAGTACATCTGGATTTGAAATTTATAACAGAAAACCTGAATTGTTTTAAAGTCATGCATGTTTTTCCTTTATAAACTTTCTATAACTTCTGAACTTTTATAGCCTTAAAGCTGCCAAAACCTGTTAAGCAGAGGAATTTAGGTTTTAACTACTAAAATTTTAGAGGTACTTTTCAGTCCAGTAGATCATTCTGATAAGCCCAACTGATCTTGGCCCTGTAGGAGAGCGTTTTGTGTTTGCTTTGTGACGTCACAAACTCAGGGCAGACTTCCTTAGGATCTACAAGGTCATCATAAAGTTAATTTGAAAAGTGTGACCTTTATTCATGGTTAAAATGTTTCATTTAGGGTTACAACTTCCATGATCCAAACAATAATCCCATGTTGTTGATGGCCTGATATGCTTAAAAATGAAGCAATCAGCAGAAAAACAAATGAGAATGATTGGAGTAGATCACCTGAAAAAAATTGTGTAGGTGCCTGAGAAGATTCTCAAAATCATTCAATAGTAATAGGGATCATTATTTTATAATAAATAAAAATAGCATATTGATTTGGATTCTAAATGAAAATTCTCTGTTGCACATTAATTGATCTGAAGATCTGAAAACAATGCATAATATATCAGAATCTAAAGATGCCACCAACAACAGGGACCACATGGATATGCAGCTTACAAAAAGGGGGAAGGATTAACCTTATTATCATGAACACATGGCATGGGGGAGAGGTGCAGTGCTCCCACATCCCTGATGCCATGTTAATGGCTGGAAAACCTGTGAACAAAATGTATGTTTCCTGGCTGGATGCTTACACATGCAGACCCACAGTAGTGCTGACAAAGGAGAGCAGTCTGTGCATTATTTCCATGGGTCAGAAACATTTAGAAAAATTATCCTATTTGGAAATGTAACTGGAAGCAGATAAAGACTTGATTTGAGAAACAAACCTTGTATCATGATATCTATAGTGGCACTAAGTTGATTTATTTCATAAGTAGATTTAAAAAAACACCTGGGAATATATAAAAAGAAGTTTCATTTATTATACATGGTTGTTAATCATCAAGATTGTTCATTTTGTATAAATACTTCTTTTCAAGCTTTGTTAAGGTAGCATATACTATGAACTGCACATATGTACAGTGTACAATGTGATAAACTTTGATAAATGTATAAACAAGTTCACATTTCCTAATGATTACAGAGATAAAACCATCACCACATCAAAGTAACACACACATTACCATGGAAAGTGTCCTTTTACAACTTCGTAATCTCCCTGTTATATCGCACATGCCATTCTTCTTCCTTATATGTGTTAACTGTGGACTTTTCAATGAAAAGATTGACTAAAAATAGTTTCTGAAAAACTGAACATTCTCTTTGTAATCTTTATTCTTTTTGCATTTCCCTTATTAATCTTGCTATCTTTTCCCTGGATTACATTTTGTCTCATTTAGAAAAAGATAACACTAAGATTCTATAAGCTTAATGTGATTTTCCACAGGAGATATTAGTGGAGTTCTATTATTTTTAATGACTACTGAAGACTTTAAGTTTTAGCTGCACTGTGACTCTTTTGTCTCCATCAATGTACCCAGTGGAGCACCTAGTTCCTAAAGAGGTTCAGAGAATATGAAACATAGATACAACAATATAGGAACAAATATATGTTATCACCTATTATATCCATTACTGTAAAACTACTCTTCCATTAAAAAAAGATTTATAAAACATTAAAATTCAGTAGTCAAATTAAAGTCCGTGGATTTGACTTCTGGGTCATTTGCTTTAACTTCTTATTTTGAAGTAGAGTTAAAATTATGGTTGACTTATCTTCTTGGCATCTATTGTGTCTATTCTTCACTTGAGTATGCTTGAAAGTGATGTTTTCTAACACAAGTAATGATGGTTTTACTCACTTTTCAGACCATAGTTTATCATTGCGGTAGGGGTATTGATCGCCAATATTTTTTTGCAGGAAGAGGAAATGTGTATACATTTTGTTTCTATATAGCTTTTCTACTTCCCTCAAATCCTTTCTCAATAGGAAGCTTCCGAGTCAGGTATTAATACTTTTAAAGGACATCCATCTTCGATGCCAGTTAAGTTGAATTTTGTGAAGCTTTGTTCTTAATAATCTCCATGAAATATGATGCAACAGTGATTGCTATCATTCAAAACCTAAATATATATTATTAAAATAAAATAATACTGTAGAATAACAAATTGGAAACAAAAAAATCAAGACATATTCTGATGAAAGGTAAGCAACTCTTTCAAGTAATAAAATACAACATTGTCAACTATACACTTAAAAAATGCTGTAATTTTATCATCTTCTGCTTACCACAGCCTCAAGTGATTCTCAGCTCATTGGACTCACCCAGGACAACTGGTGGGGAGATGATGATGGACAATGGCCGTCCCAGGGAATGGAGAGAGTCTGCAGCTGCAGGCAGGATAATCCCATCCATCTTCCCCATGGGATATAAGCCCCCTCTCAATTGGAGGTGGAGTGGACATCACCATCCCAGACTCCTCAGGATGGGGGGAAGAGCTATGGACTAGAGTGGACTTACTTGTATTCTACTATAGACATATTTTGATTCAAGCAACAGAAGAAATTACAACATTGATGTGGTGCCAGTAGGCACTGGAGGCTCTGAGGGCAGGGAGAGGAAAAAGCAATTGAAATACAGGGGCTTTTTTGGGACTTGGGAATTGTCCTGAGTGACATTGCAACGACAGATATAGGCCATTTTATATCATCATATAACATGCAGAACTCTGTGGGAGACAGTGTGGTTTACAATGTGAACTATGGTCCATGCTTAATGGCAAAGCCCCAGGATGTGTTTATCAATTGCAATTAATGTGCCATACTGGTGAAGGATGATTATGTGGGAGGTTGTGGGAGGTGGGGTATATGGGAATCCCTACATTTCTTGTGTAACATTTATGTAATCTAAGTATCTTTAAAATTAAAAACAACAACAACAACAACAACAACAAAGTAAATATCTTCTCTGGGTCCATTGTACCAAAGGGGCTCATTACTTGGAATGAATAGCATACACCACTGTAATCCACTTTAAATAAAACCTGAAATAAAATTATCCCAGAGGCATATCATTAATGATAGAGAGGTCATTGAATTATTTAACAGTAGCATTCGCTGTTTCACAGTCTCAGGGAAACATTGAAATTTTCCCAGCTTGCTTACACCAACAGCAAACATTGCCTTGCTTCACATAAGCAATAGAATCTGTTTGAACTTTATTGTAAACAATTTTAAAGTGAGACTTTGAATGGCTTATTGATAGGAACTGTTTGATTCTTCAAGTGCACTGAGTTTCATCTATTAAATGCATTTTTGTGTTAATATCCCAAATGGTAAAGAACACCAATTCAATGTCTGGTGAATAAAAGAATCAAAACTATAGGGAGAGAATTTTGATCAGGGACTGAGGATAAAAAGAAGGAATTGAATACAAAGTATGATGTGGGAACTTTTTAGGTTGATGGAAATATTTTCTATTTTATTATGGTGGTGGTTATATGACTACATATATTTGCCAAAGTTCATCAAACTATATGTCTCCAAAGTGTGAATTTCCTGTACTTAAATTTACCTCAATAATTTCTACATCAAATTATTTGGATGTAACTTGCCCCTTTTTAGCAGACTGTTCATAAGGATACTTATATCTGTGCTTTCCATGTGATTGTCACTGATTAAAAAAGACAATATAAATTTAAAATAATTAAAACTGAATGATCAGTTCCATGTTTGCACTAGCCACATTTCAAGTGGTCAACAACTTCATGTGCCCAGTAGCTACTTTATTAGTCAAGACATGTCTATCTCAGCAGAAAGTTCCACTGAACAGCACCAACTTGATATTTCATTTTGCCCTTCTGTATTTAATATATATACATTTAAAAATATAACTTTTCCCTAAATGCAGTTTTAGCAAGCATCTCAAAATTTTGATGTGCTACCATTTTAATTATCATGTAGTTCAAGTTTTTCTCTAATGTGTTTCGGGATTCCTTATCCCAAAATGTCTACTTTGAAATATATTACTCTTTTTCTAGTCTTTAATTGATTTTCTAGTTCTTAAACCATTATTAATTATTGCTTAATTTCATTGTGATTAAAGCACATTCTCAATAAGAATTTAATCCTGTAAAATTTGTTGGTATTTACCTTATGTTCAGTTTCAGGTCAAATTTGTAAATATTCCATATGAATTTGAGACTATTGAGTGCAGTATTCTATATTTATCAGGATTTAAAGTTTGTTAATTATGTTTTCAAATTTATCAATTTGTTTCTTCAGCTCTTTTTAAAAATAATTTATTTTAAACGGCAGTAAAATATATATAGCATAAAAATCACTATAACTATGTTAAGTGGACACTTTTTTGACACTAATTACATCAACAATTCTATGTAACTTTTATGACTATCTGTTTACAAACTATTTTTATCATCTAGGACAAAAACTGATACTCATTTAGCAATTATTCCTTATTCCTCCCCCTACCTTCCCCTGGTATCCATCACTCTAGTCTCTGTCAAGATTTTGCTTATCTAAGTATTTCATATAAGAGGAATCATATTATACTTGTCCTTTTATGTCTGGCTTATTTCACTCAACATGACATCTTTGAGATTCATCCATGTTTTAGCATGTAACTGTACTTCACATCTTTTAGTAGCTGAATAATATCCAATGTATAGTTACACCACGTATTCTTTGTCCATTTAACTGTTGATGGACCCTTAGTTGCTTCCATCTTTTGGCTATTGAGAATAATGCTGCGATGAACACTGGTGTACAAATATCTGTCTGATTCTCTGCTCAGAGTTCTTCTTGGTATATACCTGGGAAGTTGAATTGCCAGGGTATATGGTAATTCTATGATGAATTCTCTGAAGAACCACCAAACTGTCTTCCATAGTGGCTGCACCGTTCTATGTCCCCACAAACAATGTATGAGGGTTTCTTTTCTATTCATCATCAACACATGCTGTTTTCAAGGTTTTTTAAATCAGTTTTTTATTCATTCTAGTGGATGTGAAGTAGTATCTCATGTAGTTTTAAGGGGCATTGTTCTAATGACTAATGATATTGAACGTCTTTTCGTATACTTATTGACAATTTGACTGCCTTTTTTGGAGAACTGTCTATTCAAATCCTTGGCCCATTTTTTAATTGGGTAGTTAATCTTTTTTGTAGATGAGTTGTAGGAGTTCTTTTTATGTTCTGGATATTAAGCTTTTATCAGATATATGGCTTGAAACTATTTTCATTCATCATGTAAGTTATCTTTTCATTTCAGAAGAATTTACTTTTGCCATTTAGCTATTTGTTTTCTGTACGTCTTTTGAGTTTCTGTTCTTCAATTACTCCATTGCTGCCCTTTTGTTAAATTTATTTGCTTTAATTTAGTGTACTAATTTGCTTATTTTTCTCTCTATTTTCTAATTATTTTCTTAGTGATTACTTTTGTAATTACAATTAGCATCTTAACTGTTGTAATTCAATGTGGAGGTAGACGATCCCGGGAATGATCCAAAGAGAGATTGGGATCAGGGGACCTCACTCCATGTGGAATGCAGGCAAGTTTATTTAGGCTGAAGCTACTTTTTATACTACAAAGCTGATAACAAAAGTAGGGCATCCTTCGCTAGTTCCTCAGCTTGGTATGTAAGAGCGCTGCCTGTTTCTGTGTTCCTAGACAATCTTTCTTAGGAATTCAGACAATAACATCTTAGTGGTGAGTTCATTCTGCTCTGCCTCCTCCTACTGATGTCTGCAGTATGCCATGTCCTTGGAGACATTTACTAATGTTTCTCTGCCAGCAAGCATGCTTTTTAAATGCTTAACCCTTTATGCTCTGGCTCTCAGCATCTTTTCCAACAATTCCCCCTTTTTTGTTTTTTGTCCAGGATGACTGTGCCTGTTTTAGGTTGCCCTTCTCTGAAGGTCTTACCCGTTACTGACCACCAGCCAGGTTCCATGGACAGGGGTTTGAGAGTCAAGGGTTTTAAGCAAAATCAAGTTATTGGCATGGCTGGCCTTTTCAACCCAATTATTGTGGGACAGCAGAGCTTTGCGAATGCGTCCTAATACAGTTAAGAGTAGCAGAGTACCTATGATCACCACACCGAAGTTAGCAAGTACAGAAGTTGATTTCCACCAATGTAAGGGGTTTATTTTATTTAATTGATCTGTCACAGATTGCCAAAATTTGCTACCTGGAAGTATAGCAAGTTGATTTTGAGACATGTTCAAAATCCTTTTTTGCAAATCTGTAATTTCTATAGATAATTTTGTGTGGTGACCTATTAAATGATTTTTAATTTTTTCCCATTCATAGTGGATATCAATGTATGGGAGAGGAGTGATGCAAAAAGAACTTTCATTCCAATCACACTTTAATCCTTATTTCAAATTTAGATTATATACCTGATCTCCTATTTGTGTAAGAGACATCTGTAAGTTATTAAGCCTATTTTTAATTTGTTCATCAATATATGCCTGACTATGCCATAGCTCACTAGCATTTTTATGCCAATTTATAACATATTATTGTGTTTGGATAGTCTCATGTAGGGCAGTTCCTGCCACAGCAGCAGCTGTAATAAT
>JAQZBX010026137.1:0-23434 GCA_029593785.1 Cabassous unicinctus
GGGGACAGGCAGGCCGCGGGCTCGGCCGACAGCGTGGGGACAGGCAGGCCGCGGGCTCGGCAGCTTCCTTCTGAAGGAGCGCCTTCGCCTCTCACCCACGCTGGGGCTCTTGGACTCCTAGCCACCGTGGTGACACCTGCTCTCCTCCATGAGGAGCCGTTTAACTAAATTTGATTTTGTTTTGACAATTTAAAGCCTGCCTTTGGGATCCCTGGGTGCTGCACAACTCGGACTCAGATGGAACCAGCCTGTCCACACGCTCGGCCTCTCATGGGGTGGGGGTAGGGGTGGGGGGGTACACATAACCAGAGGCACCCATGGCTGAGTTTACTTCCAGCAAGAACAAATTGTTGACTTCTGCTGTGAGATGAAACAGCCAAGGCCAGATCCTGGGTGTGCCACCTGCCCAGGGACGAGCGGCCCCACCGAGGGCCAGCCCGGGACCCGCGCGCACGTTTCTGAGGCTTTGGGCCCGCGGTCCTCCCACGGCAGCCGAGCGAGCCCCCGCCTTGCGGGCAGCAGCGCACGTGTTAGACTCACGGTCTCGCTGACAGCCGCAGGTCCGGGAGGCACATGTTGTCCTCTCCACAGTCCAGCAGGATGTGCGCCTGCGCTGTGCAAAACACGCATCAGGGACATGGCGAAGACCCGAAGCACCCCCTTTTCTTGAAAATAACGGATTCGACATCAGACCCAGCTTTCCCGTCCCTGTGTATGCCTCCACCTGGTGGGCAAGCTCACGGGACGGCCCAATTCCCACCCAGTCTCCAATGTCTGCAAGGAATGTGGCTCTGGCAGGGTTTGGGGAAGTACAGGCTGTCTTGCTTCTGTTACCGCCACATTTCAAACAAATTAAATCTTGGTTGCACAAGGGGAAGGGCTTCTGAAAGCATCATGATGCAGTGTTTCAGGAAATGTGTCAGGAAAAATTCCCAACTGTTGCATGATGTGCTCAGGGATGAAAACAGAAGGGGCTCGCTTTGGCCCCCCGGTCACAGGGGCAGCACCGGGGCCAGCGCGAGACCCCCGTGCCACCGGGCCTACCTGCTCGCTAACCACGTGCTCCTGGTAGTGGTTCAGGATCGGATTCACGGCCAGGCCCTTTTTAAAGGTGGATTCATCCAAGCTGTAATTCAGGCGAATGCTGATTGGAGACAACTTGTCGCGGAATTCCGTTTCATCCTAGGAAAAACAATCACAAGCTCAGAAAGGTCTCTGCATGAGCTGCAGGATGTTAGTGGCTGAGAGGCCGACGCAGTCGGGCTTCGGCCAACAAGGCGAGTGATGAGGTGCGCTCGCCGGAGCGGGCTGTGCCCACTGACCCCTGCTGAGGAAGGCGTGCGCGGCCTGAGGGAGTCTCCAGGTTCCCCGACCTCCGAGGGCTCACACAGAATGGCGTGCTGCACAGGAAAACGTTTCCCTTCTGCACCAGAAATGCCCTGAAGCCTCAGAGTTTGGATTTCCTTTGCATGGTGGTGGCAGGCCACGAGTCCGCTGGGTCGCGGCTGGCGGACGCGCCTGTGCCCCTGAGCATCTCTGCTGGGCTTGCAGGGACTCCAGAGCAGGCTGAGAGGAAGCACGATCCCGCCTGTGCCCGCGCGGCCTTCCGCCTTACCAAGGAGGGGAAGGGGAAGCGGCGACACCACCCTCTGGGCTGGGGAGGGCTGTACGGCCTTACACCTTGTAGTAGATTTTGCAGTTATTGTAACCTAAATATTAGCACTGAAAGTTTTTCTGAGCTAAATCTGAAATGCATGTTGGTGAAATCTAACAAAACCTGTTCACATAGAATAAAAAGTCAAATAAATTGTGCTTGCTTTTTATTTGGGGGGGGGTGCTTAAAATAGAAGCCACCTGAGTTGAGGATGATTATTGAGATATTTTTCAAGACAAAAAGAAGCCTTCCAAGTTAACAGGAGCAGATCTTGAGGTTAGGAAGAGAGGGAAGCCTCAGAAGGAAGAGTCAGACGAGGACCCGGGCGCAGGCGGGCTGTTCAGGAGGGAAGTGGCGGCGAGATCTCTTACCCGTAGGTACACCCCCAGGTCCCGGCACTGCAGGGACTTCTGCCCCTCGAGCACCAGGGGGAAGACGAGGTGGGGCTGGCGGTTTCTGAGGAAGAGCGTGCGCTTCACTGCTCCTTTCTGCTTCAGGACGTCCAGGTGCAGCTCGGCCGTGAGCGCTGGGGGCACAGACACGCCGTTACCGGGGGGCCAGGTCGGCCAGCAGCGGCCAGTGCTAGGAGCTGCCCCCACCTTGCCCACTCAGGAAACATATGCTCAGAGTTGGGAGCAAAAATGATACATGAGCTGGAAAAAATTACAAAATACTTCCCAAGCTAAAAGAATGTGCTCATGGTGGTTTTACACAAATTTTCATTTTGTCACAAGTGTATTGTTTTTTACAGATAATGTCAATGTCAAGTATTGAAGAATTATTGAAGTAATATTTATGTAGAAGGTTCCGTAGACAAAACAGAAATCTTGGTATTAATAATGTTTTTTCTCAGTGATGTTGCCCATGCAGAGAGATGCTCACTGTTGAATTCCTTCAGTAAAACATAAAAATGTGAAAACAAAAGTGTGCTCACCGATCGTGCTTGAGGCGCTCTGGCCTGTTGCAGATGCACATGCTCGTAAAGAAAAGCTGAGGAGAATAACAGAGAGCAGCGTGTTGGTTAGTAAAGTTTTGAATCTGAAGTAGGAATATTCCTTCACCTCACCTCAGATAAAACAAAGGTCTCCCTTTCGCTTTATACTTCTCTAACTCCCCACACAAACACTCGCAAATACATACACCTCCCACCCATCGGCCAGAACACACACGATTTACACAGACGACTTTATTTCTTAGATGGTGTATTAGTCAGCCAAAGGCGTGCTGATACAAAATACCAGAACTCTGTTGGCTTTTATAAAGGGTACTTATTTGGGGTAGAAGCTTACAGTTACCAGGCCATAAAGTGTAAGTTACTTCCCTCACCAAAGTCTGTTGCCACGTGTTGGGGCAAGATGGCTGCCCACATCTGCCAAGAGTTCAGGCTTCCTGGGTTCCTCTCTTCCTGGGGCTTGTTTCTCATTGGGCTCAGCTGCCCTACTCTCTCCACAAGGCCAGCTGTAGACTATCAGACTACTGGCTCTGTCTCTCTCCCCAGGGCTAGATTCTCTCTGGGCTCAGCTGCTCTGCTCCTCTGTGCGTTTACTTCCCAGGCTCCAGCTCAAAACTCCAACCTCCCTTCTCTGTGGTGCATTGTCTCTGTGAGTCCCCACCAAGGGGACGGGGACTCAATGTCCTACTGATGTGGCCCAATCAAAGCCTTAATCATTATTTAATCAGATAAAAACAAAACCTCTGAGTCTAATATAATCTAATATGCCCAGAGAAAAGACTAGTTCACAAACATAATCAAATATCTATTTTTGGAACTCATAAATAATGCCAAACTGCTAGAGATGGTAACGTGAAAATATCACCAGGCTAACTGCTTCAATTAGTTCACCACTTCGTCCATTACTTGTTGCCTTCAGTCAGCAAATATGCGCCAGGAGCTTCTCCCCAGGGAGGGCGCACTGGAGGCCAAGCATGGAAGAGGGAGGGCCAGCCTCAAACCGGGGCGCACAACGGAGTGAGGGGGCAGGACAGGACCAGGAGGGGACCCATGTGTGAGAACGTCTCAGCCTTGCCTGGACATGCCCTGAGCACAGCCCAGGAAATGCCCGCCGTGGCCCCGGGAGACCGGTCTCTGCGGCGGCGCAGGGGTGGGAAAGGGGTGCTAAGCTTGCTGAATATACTCCGCTCCCTCCAAATAGCCTGCATCGGAGAGGAGAGCGAAAGTACAAGGAGACACTGAAGGACAATTTCGGGACAGTTGTAAGGTTTTACTAGTAGAATACTGTAGTGTAGCTGGAACGTTTCTGCAAAATTCAAAAGGAGTAAGTAATCCCTAGTGAGCTTCCTGCATCAATGCAATGTAAACATGTCGCATCTGGGAGCCATCTCTCCCGAGCCTCAGGCAATGTCTCCCGTCAGGGTGAACAATGTGTCCTAAACCATTAAGCTAAAGGTTTCCTGGGATGTCAAAGGTATCGCAAGTGTTCATGTCCCTTCCCCAGAGAAGACACAAATTCCACCTTGCTCCTACTTCAGTTAGAATGATTGAAGAAGGGCAAAGGGTCGATTGCATCTTTAAATTCTGTAGCAGGTCTGGCTTTTTAAGTCAGAAGATTTTCTGTGCCCATCCTTTTTGGAAGTACTGGGCTTTATGTTAAAATAGTCCCCCGACCTTTTTTCTGTTCATCATTACACTGCATAGACACAGCTCATTAGCTTTTATAGGATGAATTCCTATTTGTAATGAAAATATGAACACATATAAATTAAAATAATCTTTGGTAGTAAAGTGTTTTTTTTTTAACAGGCAATTCAAAGGGAACAAAATTTGGGAAAAAAAGGAATAAATTAAAGCTATGAATCTGAACATTATTTCCCCTTTGTGAGGAGGTATGAGATTGAAAAAAATATTTTCAGCTGAAGGAGTCCTCTTCATTTGTGAATTATATGTCACAGTGAATCTATATTTCTTTTTTAGGTCCCCCTTTTGATTACCAATATCATTAACAACTATATGACATTAATTTTTTTTCATACAAGTTTTACTCAACTACTGCAATTTACTAAGTTATTGATACTAACTCTCCTATGTAAACCAGCCAATTTATAGATGTCTTTAGCTAAAGACAACCTAGAAATTTTAAAGGGTGGACTGAAATTCATTGTGAATTTAATTTCTGGAAAAAAACAAACATGTTCTATGTTCTATTATATATAAATATATACACAATTTGCCTACGCTCACGTGGCCAGCACCCATCGAATCAGGTCCACTCCCAGGTCTATATCTAAGCATATTGGGGTTGACAGGGAAATCTGAGAACTGTTATTGAATTTAGAACTAGAATCTCAAACTAGAGTTCATGTTCATAGAATTCAGGCCCATTAGTCTAAACAGGTCTGATCTGAACATAAAACACGAAATCAGGCCATATCCTTCTGCACAGAAATTCTAAATGAAGCTATCTGCCTTCAGAGTTTCTTCAGGTTTGGGGCAACACGTGTCTTCCCACGTGGCTGCAATGCACGGTGGGGTTGACAGCCCTGTGAAAGCACTGTCTTCACAAGAGTGGGCAACGGACATGACTACGGCTTGAAAGGACAAGGCAATTTATTTTCCAATCTTCTTTTAATGATAGCAAATGTCAAAGATTTTACATAAAGTTACAAATATCTGAAAGTTTTCTTCAGAGTTGAACAGTGGGTAGATACTATTTTACATTTATAAAATAGAATTGCTCATTAAATATTTTTATTTTTAATTAATGACAATTATATTAATACATATTGAGCTGTCTCATTGTTTTTCTAATTTAGAAATGCTAATAGCAGATACTTTATCAAACTACACAGCTGTTTGGGCACAGAAATCTACATTGATGGAAGTGATGGATTATTTGACAGTTAACGAGTTTACATAATAGTTTTCAGATATGTAATGCAAACTTATATCAAACACAAACAAAAATTACAGCAAAGAAAACCAACAGATGCCTTTTAATCATTTTGGGAGACTGAACTAAATTCCTAAAATAACTCTTAAAAGTATCAGAAATGCATCCAAGATTGAAGCAACTGATAACCTTCCATCTTCTCCTACCCTGAGCATTCATAACTTTTGCAAGTGAAAATAGAAAGGCCTTTCAGAAAATAGGTGCAATAGAATCAAACAAATAACTGTGAGGAATATATTACATATTGATCCACATAATAAGTTGCATTTTATCATAATAATAAGTTTGGCCGCAACAAGAAAATGACTCATGGAAAAAGACATTTTCATGTTAAAAAGTGATATTCTTTCTATAAAACCAAACAGATGCTATAATCTGTTAAAACCACTTAAGGGCCAAGGTGGCAGCATAAGCTACTCCAGAGTGCCATTCTCCCACAGAATCTTTGTACAGCTAGCAAAAACTGGCAAAGCCATATTCCTCAAAACTCCAGAAAAGTTAAAGGGTTGCAGTAATTGGGCAAGTGCTGAATCAAGAAAACACAGCTTTTAAAAAGGAGAAGCTGCCCCTGGTTCCCTTACTGCATGCCCCACTCCAGCAGAGGGTGGAACCAGGCTACATCCAATTGTGGGTCCCTTGCCCTGTTCCAGAGGGAGCAGAGTAACCTTATGCATATACTGTGTTGCCTGCATGTTGGTGTGTGGGCAAAGAGACAAAGAGGCAGAAGGAATATTAAAAAATAATAATAATAATGGCAGAAAATTTCCCCAATTTAAAGAAAGACATGAATATGCACATTCAAGAATCCCATTCAACACCAAATAGAATAAATTCAAAGAGAACCACATCCAGAGAAATAGTAGTCAAATTGTGGAATGTCAAGAACCAGGAGAGAGTTCTGAAAATGCAAGAGAAAAGCAACATGTTAGGTACAAGAGAGTCCCAAAAAGACTGAGTACAGATTTCTCATCAGAAACCATGGAGGCAAGAAGGCAGTGGGACAGAATATTTAAAGTACCGAAAGAAAACAATTGCCAACCAAGAATTTTATATCTGGCCAGACTGTCTTTCAAAAATGAGAGATTAAGGCATTCTCATACAAAAGCTGAGAGAGTTCATCACCGCTAGACCTGACCTACAAGTTACGCTAAAGGTAGCTCTTCAGACTGAAAGGAAAAGATACTAGACAGTTGATCAAAGCAGTACAAAGAAGTAAAGATCTCTGGTAAAGTTAACCATATGGGAAATTATAAATGCCAGTACTATTGTTTGTATTTTTTGGTATGTAACTCCACTTCTTACTTCTTACAAGTTTTAAAATGTAAATGCATAAAAATAATGAAAAATTTTTGGTTTTGGACATACAATGATAAAGATGCAGTTTGTAACAAGAACAACAAAAAGGTGAGGGGTGGCAGAGGGTATAGAAAGAGTGTATGTATATATACTATTGAAGTTAATTTGGTATCAAATCAAACATGAGTATTATAGATTTAAGATATTAAAATCAAGCACCATGGTACCAATGAAGAAAACATATGAAAAATATATGCAGAAAGAAATGAGAAGTGACTCAAAATGATACAATACAAAAAATCAAATAAATATGAAAGTAGGTATTAACAGAAGAATTGGGGTACAGAAAAGATATGACTTACAAAGACCTAATAGCAACCTGGCAGAAGAAAGTTCTGCATTATCAGTAGCTACTTTAAATGTGAATGGATTAAACTCTCCAGTCAAAAGGTAGAGATTGGCAAAATGGATTTAAAAACATGACCCAACTATATGCTGTTAACAAAAGACTCACCTTAAATACAAAGGCATAGTAAGTTGAAAATGAAAGAATGGAATGAAAAATTCCATGCAAATAGTAAGCAAAAGAGAGCTGGAGTAGTTATACTAATATAAGTTAAAATAGATTTTAACTCAAAAACAGTGATGAAGGACAAAGAATGTCACTATACCCCGATAAAGATGTCAGTTAAACAAGAATACATACAACTATAAATACACATGTACTAATGGCAGAGTCCCAAAATACATGAAGCAAATATTAGCAGATTTGAAGGGAGAAATAGACAGTTCTGAATTAATACTAGGAGACTTCATAAACCACCTTCAGCAATGAACAGAACACCTAGACAGGAGATTAATAAGGAAAGAGGAGACTTGAATGATACCACTAACCAGCTAGACCTAACAGGTACATGTAATACTACACCAAACAGCAGCAAGATACACATTCTTTAGTGTACATGGATCATTCTTCAGGAGAGACCATATGGTATGCCAAAAAACAAGTCACAATACACTCAAAATATTGAAATCATACAATGCATCTTCTCCCACCAATGGAATGAAGATACAAGTCAATTAACAGAGGGAGAACTAGAAAATTCACAAATAAATAAAATACAGTATAAAAAACAATAGAGAGAATCAATGAAATCAAAACTTAGTTCTTTGAAAAGATAAATAAAATCAATAAACCTTTAGCTAGATTGACACAGACAGAGGAAAAGAGAGAGAGGCCACAAATAACCAAAATGAAAAATGAAAGGGGGACATTACCACTGATTCCACAGAAATAAAAGAGATTATAAGAGGATACTATAAACAATTATATGCCAACAAATTAGATAATCTACATAAAATGAACAAATTCCTAGAAACACCCAAATTATCTACACTGACTCTAGAAGAAACAGAAAATCTCAACAGACCAATAATAAGTAAAGAGATTGAATCAGTCGTCAAAAACCACCCAACAAAAAGAATCCAGGACCAGATGGCTTTACAGGCGAATTCTACCAAACAGTCCAAGAAGAATTAATAACAATCCTGCTCAAACTCTCCCAAAAAGTTCAAGAGGAGGGAACATTTCCTAACTCATTCTAAGATACCAACATCACCCTAAACCAAAGCTAGATAAACGTACCACAAAAAAAGAAACTTACAGATCAATATCCCTTATTAATATAGATGCAACAATCTTCAACAGAACACTAGAAAGACGAATCCAAAAGTACATTAAATAATTACACACCATAATCAAGTGGGATTTATCCCAGGTATGCTAGAGTGGTTCCACGTTGGAAAATCGATGAATGTAATACACCACATTAATAAAACAAAGAAACAAAACCACATTATAATCTCCATTGACACAGAAAAGGCATTTGATCAAATCCAGAAAAGTGTGTGTGTGGGGGAGGGGGTTAGGTATATGGGAATCCTCCATATTTTTGAAGTAACATTTATGTAATCTAAAAGTTCTTTAAATTAATAATAATAAAATAAAAAAGGGAAAAAAACCCACTTATGTTATAAAAACATCAATAAAACAAATAATCCTTAGAATAAATATCTAGTTCAAAACAACAACTTTCTATATCAGATTGTGTCACGTATGCTTAAAAATATTCAGTCTAAATAATGAAAGAAGAGGGCTGGGAGAAGATGGCTAGGAAGGCAGCACCAGCACTCACCCCTCCGCCACAAACTATAGCAATGTGAAACTCTGTAGTCCAGTGGAACTCTGTGCAGCATCCAGGGAAGAGCTGGAGGGAGAGGCATCACTGAACTCCACCCTCCAGGCAGTGGCTACCATTTCCTGCCCTGCAGGAGGGACTACAGCCACCAGGGTGAGCCATGAGCACCTAGTCCCCCAAAATCCAGGGGTGCATGGTCTGCTTTCTGGTCACTGCTTTTGATCAGCGACTTCAGATCCCTGGGTGACTGCCCCGAGGAGAGCATTGCTCCAATCCCCCTTAGGCAAAAGCAGCAGAGTCTGGAAGAGGTTCCACCTTTCTCACTTTTTCCTTTTCTCTTTCTAGTCTCCGACTGGGAGCAGAAATAGTTTGGAAAGCCACAAATCACAAACGATAGCTACAGCTATCAACAGCAGCAGCGACACACACAAAGAAAGCAAACAAAACTCTCCTAGCAATTCCAGAGAGAGGGAGAAGTAGGTTTCCAGGTTCATATTTGTAATACTCAGAATGCCCAGGGCTCATGAAAAACTACAAAACACACAAAGAAAGAGAAAAAAGTGTGGCCTATTCCCAGGAAAATAAGTATTTGCCAGGAACCATCCCTGTGGAAGTTCATACATTGGAACTGTTAGTCAAAGACTTTAAATCAACTGTCTTAAATATGCTCAATGAATGCAAATACAAAGAGCTAAACGAAATTAAGAAAACAAGATCTGAGCAAAATAAAGAGATGCAAAGTATAAAAAGGAATCAAATAGAAATTTTGGAGCTGAAAAGCTCAGAAGTTAAAATGAAAAAATCATTAGTTTCAACAGGAAATTTGAACAGGCAGAAGAAAGAATCAGGGAACTTGAAAACAAGACCATTGAAATTACCCAGGGTAAGGAGCAGAAAGAAAAAATAATGAGGAAAAATTAACAGAGCCTGAGGGACCTGTGGGACACCACCAAGTATACCAATATAAACATCTTTTGAGTCTCAAAATGACAAGAGAGAAAGAAAGGGGCAGAAAAAGTATTTAAAGAAATCATAGCCAAAAACTTTCCAAATTTGATGAAAGACATTAATATAAACAATCAGGAATCTAAATGAACTCCAAATAGACAAAGAAATATACATCAAGATACCTTACAGTGAAATTATCAAACTCCAAAGACCAAGAGAAGATTCTGAGAGCAGCAAGAGAGAAGTGAATTTTCACTGGGGATCCCCAATAAGAGCGACAGTGGACTTCTCATTAGAAACCATGAAGGCCAGAAGACAGTGATGTTACATATTTAAAGCCCTTTAAGAAAAAAATCAGCCATCCAAGAATTCTAAATTCAGCAAAATTATCTTTCAAAAATGAAGAAGAAATTAAGACATTTAGAGGTAAACAAAAACTGAAAGATTTCATTACCAGAAGACCTGCCCTATTTTAAAAAATGCTAAAGGGAGACCTTCTGGCTAAAATGAAAGGACACTAGACAGTAACTTGAAGCCATGAGAAGAAATAAAGACATTGGTAAAGCTACTTACATAGGTAAGTATAATATCCTGTATTTTTCTACTCTTGATTAGTGATTGATTTTTCCCACCCTATTTGACTTAACAGACAAATATGAAGAAAAAAGGCCATTTTAAATCTATGTTAATGGGGATACAATGTATAAGGATATAATCTGAGTCAATAACAATATGTGGGGGAAGGACAGCCATATATAGGAGCACAGAATTTGTATACTATTGAAACCAGGTTGGTATAATTGAACTAGGTTGTTATTAGTTTATGATGTTCATTTTAATTACGAAGGTAACAATTAAGAAATCAAACTAAGATATATAGAGAAAATGAAAGAAGAAGGGAAGCAAAATGGTACCCTGCAAAAAAGCAACGAAATGCCAAAAAGGGCAGTAATGGAGTAATTGAGGAACAAAAATTTTACAAGACATACAGAAATAAAATGCAAAATAGCAGAAGTAAATACTTTAATGTCAGTGGATTAAACCCCACTATTAAAAGAGGAGATTGGTAGATTTGATGAAAAACATGCTCCATCTATATACTGTTTTCATAAGACTCGCTTCTGGTATACAAACACAAAGAGTGGAAAAATATATTCCAAGCAAACAGTAATCAAAAGAAAGCCATAGTGGCTATATCATTCTCAGAAAAAATAGAATTTAAAATAAAAATATTAAAAGGCATAAATAAGGATATTTATTATATATTGGTAAATATTTTAATCTGGAAAGAAGATATAATGATTACAAACATATATGCACCTCATAAAAGAGCCCCAAAATATATGAAGCAGAAGTTGGCAGAACTGAAGAGAGAAATAGGTAGTTCTACAATAATAGTTGGAGATATGAATACACCACTTTTGATAAAACATCTAAACAGAAGATCAATAAGAAATAAAGGACTTTAACAACACCATTAACTAATTAGACCTAATGGACGAATATAGAACCCTCCACCACCAACAGCAGAATACACATTCTCCTCAAGTGCACATGGAGCATATTCTAGGACAGACCATAGGTTAGGTTATAAATCAATCTTAATAAATTTTAAAATATTGAAATCATACAAAGTATATTCTCACACCACAATGGCATGAAGCTAGAAATCAGTACAGAGGAAAAACTGGAAAGAAGTTAAAATATGTATAAATTAAACCACACACTATTAAACAACCAATGGGTCAAAGAATAAATCAGAAGGGAAATTAGGGAATAATCTGAGATGAATGAAAATGAAAACAAAATTTACAAAAACTTATGAAATATAGTGAAGTCAGTGATCAGAGGGAAATGTATAGATTTAAATGCTTATATTAAAAAGGAGAAAGATCACAAACCAATAACCTAACTTCACACCTAAAAAAACTAGAACAAGAAGAGCAAACTAAACTAAAAGTTAATAGAAGGAAGGAAATAGTAAAGATTAGAAAAGAAATAAATGAAATGGAGAATAGAAAAACAATTGAAAGAATAAAAAAACCAAAAGCTGTTTTTTTTGTAAAGATGAATCAAATTGACAAATCTTTAGCCAGACTGAGAAAGAAAAAGAAAGGACATAACCAAAATCAGGAATGAAAGGGGGCCATTATTAGCAATCTACAGAAATAAAAGGATTATAAGACAATGCCTATGAACAATTACATGCCAACAAATTTAAAAACCTGGATGAAATGGAAAAATTCCTAGAAACATAGAAATTATCTAATCTGACACAAGAAGAAATAGAAAATCTCAACAGATGTGTAACAAAGAGATTGAATCAGCAATTTTAAAACTCCCATCAAAGAAAATCTGAGGACTAGACAGTTTCATTGCTGAATTCTTTAAAGAAGTTCTGTTAGAAATCCTTCTCTAAGTCTTCCAAAAAAAAAAAAAAAAAAAAAAAAAAAAAAAAAAAAAAAAAAGTAATACTTCCTAACTCATTCTCTGAGACCAACATTACCCTGATTCCAAAGCCAGATAAAGATAGCACAAGAAAAGAAAATTACAGGTCAATATCCCTTGTGACTATAAACGCAAAAAACTTCAGCAAAATGCTGGCAAACTGAATCCAACAGCATATTAAAAGGAGTATACACCCCGAGCATGTGGGATTTATTCCAGGAATGACAACAAACATGGCTCAACATAAGAAAACCCATCAAGTAATAGACCTGTTGATTTTCAACAAGGTCCATCAATGGAAAAAGAAGCTTCTCAACAACAGTGCTGGGACAACTGAATATCCACAGGCAAAAGAATGAATGTGGACACCTAACTCTTACCATATCCAAAAATCAATTCCAAATGGATCAATGACCTAAATATAAGAACTAATACAATAAAACTCTTACAGGAAGACATAGGGAAATATTTTTAAGTCCTTGTAGTCAGCACTGGATTTTTTAATTTTACATCAAAACCACAAAGAGCAACATAAATAACAGATAAAATGGACTTCATCATAATTTAGAACTTTTGTGCATCAAAGGACATTATCAATAAAGTGAAAGGACAACCTACCAAATGGGAGAAAATATTTGGAAACCATACATCTGATAAAGGTTTAATATCCAGAAAATATTTTTTTGAAACTCCTAAAACTCAACAACAAAATACAAACAACCCAATTAAAAAATGGGCCAATGATTTGAATAGACATTTCTCCAAAGAAAACATACAAGTGGCCAATAAGTATATGAAAAGCTGCTCAATATCATTAGCCACTAGGGAAATGAAAATCAAAACTGCAATGAGATACCATTTCACATTGTTGGTGGGAATGTAAAATAGTACAGCCACTGTGGAAAACAGTTTGGTGGTTCTTCAGAAAGGTAAACATAGAATTGCCACATGAAATGGCAGTCCCACTTCTGAGAGATACCCAAAGCACTGAAAGCAGGGACTTGGACAGACACTTGTACACCAATGTTCATAGCAGCATTATCCAAACTGCCTGAAGGTGCCTGCTCCAAGACAGATGACTGGATGAACAGAATGCCATTCAGCCTGACAAGAAGTGGGGTGCTACATTTGCTTAGCAAAATAAGCCAGACAATAAAGGACATACACAGTATGATTTGTCTTAGATGAAATAATCAGAATAAGCAAATTCATAGAGACAGAAAGCAGATAGTGGTCACCAGGGTGGCAGGAGGGGGAATGAGGAATTCTTACTAAATGATTTGGGTTTGGATTTGGGATGACGAAAATAGTCTAGAAATAGTGCTCAAAGTTACACGGTATTGTTAATGTACTTGACGTCAAAGAATTCTTCACTTAAAATAGTTAAAATTATTTTCATGTCACATATATTTTACCACAATTAAAAATTAACTTACTACAGAGCAGGGAAAACGCCACAGGCAAACTTCAAATCCTAATTGAGTTTAATAATCTGTTTTGTAAACTTTAAGTGCCCTGATTTGACTGTAGAAATTCTGAATTTTCAGTTCTATTAAAAGACTTTGATCTGAAAGTTTTTGCATGCAAAGAAACAGACTACTTTGGTATTAAAAAAATTCGGCCCATTCCGCTGTGAGTTTGTGGGCAGTTACCACTGACAGCTGCAAATGTTTCAGTTCTCATGTGCCAGTGGCTCTCGGTTCTCACAGGTCATCCAATGTCCAGGGGGAGGACGAATGCTGGACTTTGCACAGATTTTCTCAGATCAGGTTTTCATTATAATGTTTAATGGTTTTAAACCATTTTTGAAAGTGCTTGGGGCATTTCCCAACTACTTGAAAGGCTGCTGGGGACACGCCTACCGGGGTTGTGACCTCCCCCAGCAGGGGCTTCAAAGCTTCCTTCAGGGTCGTCCTCCCCCCACCCTGAGAGCTGACTCAGAAGCCACCAGCAGCACCCAGGAGTCGCCTGGGACTGGCCGCACGGGCCCACACTGCCTTGTTCTGTGCTCTGGCACTCTTAGGAACAAAACGCCCTGTCTGAGGTGGACTGCGTCTCCTGCAAGCTGAGGGTAAGCATGCCCTCACTGGTGGCTTCTCAGAGGATGCCCTGACTGGCACTGCCCTCCTGGATGGACTTGCGGCCTTTGCAGACCTGTGGACACGAGGCCGCGCTCTCCTATCTGAGCGGTGTCTCCAGCTCCCGGGCCGTCCCTCCAGCTGACCGAGCCCCGTCCTGGATCCCTCTGAAAGGCGCACTCTGGCTCCTCTACGCCGCCCAGAGCTGGTCTGCTCCCTCAGACCCCCGGGTCAGCCCTGCATGTCGAGCAGCCCCCGTGCGGGGTGGGGGGCTCCGGGCTCACTCACCAGGCCGCCGGGGTCACTGAGTCTGGAATCTGGCACGTTTTATTTTCCAGGTTGATGATCGGCGGCTGCAGCAGGAGCTGGGCGTCCACCGTCACAACCGGCCGTGCTCTGTGGGGAGGAAAGGCGGGTTCTAGGGGCCTCACGGCGAGGGGCAGAAGCCTCCCAGCCGGGCCGAGAGCGCGCCCCACATGGGCGGGCAGGCACCCACCCAAGGACACCCGGGAGCTCACGGTGCAAGCCAAGGATGAGCGGGCACCAAGGCACAGCCGCGCCCCCATGGTGGGCGACTCGGGCGCCGCCGTGCAGGGCCGCTCCCGGGTTTCCGCGCAGGCGAGGAAGAAACGCCACCCTGCAGGCGCTCGTGTACGTAGAACCTGGGCTTGGGAACGTTTCCTCCTCCAGACGGACAATCCTCCTTTCATTTCAATTGATGATTTCCTAGGTGACCTCTACAGACTTAGCTGGACACGCGCAGGCGGCTCTCAGAACAATCCCGCCCAGCAGACCAGCTGGACCAGCGCCTCCGCCAGGGCTCAGCAGAGCTTGTGAGGTCGCCCGGTGGTTCCCCTGGGCTTCGAGGCTGAGGGGGACTGGGGAGAGGAGACCGATCCAGCGCCAGGTGAGGAGCCAGATGAAGAAGGAAGCCCGGGAGAGGGGACAGGGCCGCCGCAAGACTGGCCCCGAACGCGGCCGGGTGGGCGGGAGGGGTGGACCGGTGGGCGGCAGCCCCTGGTCTCAGGGTTACACAGGGCTGCTGGGAACTGTCGTAAACTCTCTGCTAGGAGTCTCTACTTTGTTGCATTGTCTTGGCTTCGATGTCCTGTTAGATGCTCAGGTGGGATTAGACATTGGGGGGAGGGGGCACCCACAAGGGAAGGGAGGGAGGGGAGGAGGCAGCAGACAGGGCTGCAGGGCTGAGCCCTGTGACAGAGGAAGGGGGCCGGGTGACGACCTCCGGCCAGGGCCACGGGGAGAAACCCCTGTATTCCCGTCCCTGCCTGGAGGAGCTCCTGGAAAACGTGGCCTTGGAGCCGACACCGTGCGGACCCCAGTGAGGCCCCAGGAGGCGAGCCCATCCCGCTCCAGGAGCTCTGCGCTCCGTCTCCGTGGCCACCACAGGCACAAGCCCCGGATTTCCGTTCCTTTGAGAACTTCAAACGTCTGCTCCTCTACAGCCCAAATGGAGAGCGACAGGTACCAAGCAGCCTTCTCGGGGGTTGTTTGGGACTGATAAAAAGAGAGTCTCTCCTACTGAGGACACCCAGCAGCAGCATCTCTGGGAGCTGCTGCTCAAGCACTCCCAGGCACGCTCTCTGCCTTCCGTCTTGACACACTGGGCTAGGGTCTGGAATGCCCGTAACACTGACTTTAAGAACAAGCAAGAAGGAAGAGACAAAGAAGGGAAAGGAACCAAGAATTTTGAGCACCATCTACCAGTTACTAATTTGTGCATTTTGCACACAGATAATATTGTACAATAATATTTTAAAAAAGAATTATCATTATCCCCATTTTACAGAGGAATAAACAGAGGCTAGAAAGTAAAAGGTTGCAAATTAGTGAGTGTGGAGATGGCCTGTCATGCCGGAACCCCTGCTCAGTTCCTGCTCTCCGAGGCTCCTGGCAGGAGCTGCCCCCCCTGGAGTCCATGCTTGTCGAGGGGGAGCGGGAGGGGGACGAAAGGCACTGGAAACGACTGGAAGGACATTTGCCAAACACGTACCTGTAAACAACGACTTTTCCTGTTCCAAATGCGCCCACAAGTAAATCTAAAAGAGACAAAGCAGAAAACACGTGAATGGTTTTACAGAAATAACCTACTCAGCTCGTAACCCCACGGAGCAGTGAAACGCTGGTGCAGGGGCGTCTGGAGGGGCGGAGGGTGCCGGAGGCTCCCTGAACCCCGCGCCTCTCCGTCAGCCGGGGGCCTCGGGAGCCCGAGCAGGCCCTCCCGCACACGCTGAGGACGCTGGCGGCATGGCGGCTCCTGCTGCGCAGGGCTCCTCGCGCCTCTTTACTCCTCTCAACCCAGGAGGCAAGCGCTGGCCTCAGGAGGGTCGTCCTGACCACACGCCCTGCGCACAGCGTGCTGGTGCAGGGCAGGGCCTGGAACGAGGACACGCCGCCGCCGTGGCCTTCAGCACCACTGGCGGCGTGCGTGGGGCTCTAGCTCCAGGCCGGCAGATCTTCTCAAGCATTTACCTGATTTGATTCCCACCGAGAAGCCAGCAAGTTTCTATTCTTGCCGGTTTTTCAGATGGGTAAACTGCAGGCCAGGGAGGCTGGGACCAAATCGTCCAGGGTCGGAGGCGGGGGCAGCGAGGCCGGGTCTCACATTAGCTGACGTGTAGGTAACGCCCTGGGCTTTTCCTGATCTAATTCACAATGGTTAGTATTGGCAGAAGCAATCAAACCAAAATAAAAATGGCCATGGCAGGGTAAACGGTAGAGGCTGGAAAGCAGGACCTGGTAGAAAAAATGGCCACAGAAAAAACGTACAGCCATTGACGCTGTGGTTGGTTAAGTCTAGTAAAATAGGAAAAGGGGAAGGGGGCACTTATCTGGGACCCCACAAGGGGCACGGGCCGAGGAAGGGCCCAGGCTGGGGGCGTCTGCACGGGAAGGCGACCTGCAGCCGTGCGCCCTCCCCTCTCCAGCGCAGGCGCCACGCACCAGGCTCCCTCCCGAAGCCCCTCGAGGTGGGGCCAGGGCAGGCCCAGACCCCCGAACAGCGCTCCCGGGGATGGCGGCGTTGGCTGGTGGCCACTGCAGCACGCCCCTCCAGCGGGATCACCTTGCTGTTAGGCAACCTCGCCAGGACTCCTCAGACAAACTGCCGGTTCTCTAACCTTGTCTCAACATCTGCTCTGGGATAAACGACCTAAGACACAGCAACCTTATTACATTCTTTGTTTAACAAATGGATTAAAATATCTTCAAGGTCAAAAAACCAGTCAAAACGTCTCAATTTATAGATACAGAATCAGACTCAGATAAGAGGCCCAGGATTTGATTCAAATGGTCCAAATTTAGAAAGATATGCAGGGCGACGTTCAAGCATGCCAGACTGAGGTCCTCCACAGCGCCAGCAGTGATTCCAGGACACATTTAGGAAAGCGTTGCCACATGCTCAGCTGTGCCACACGGTTCGACTCTCTGATGTCAGACGTGGACATTTCTGTCCACCAATTTTTAAAATTATGATAAATTATGTCAGAATTTCAACTTTTTCAATTATCTTCACATTTGTGTTTTTTTGTGAAGTTTGTTTCTTCTAGCATATCAGTTATGTTCACTGTGTCAGAGGAAAAGGAGCGATGGATCTGATGAACCACGAACTCGCTTTTCCTGTGTCACGGGCTCCAGCGTTTGGACAGGTGATGGACAGGTGGCGGAAAGGTGATGGGCACGTGATGGGCAGGTGAGCCAGGTGGCCCCAGCCTGAGCCCTTATCTGTTGACCTCAGAGGGCCACGTGTGAAAGTGGACTCCAGAGGAGCTGCCTGCTTTGTTTCTGGTCCTAATAAGGTGACATATTCATGATGAGATCGTTTTTAAGTAACAGCTTAGTTCTAAGAAGAGACTGTGGAAATGGAGAACAAGACCCCTCACACGTTTTACTTACTGTGAGCCCCCAGAGCAGGGGTCTGCAAAGCTCCAGGACATAAGGAATGGGGGCTTTGGGTGAATGGAACAGAAATAACCTGTCCTCCTCCTACCAGGTAGGGTGGGGTCAGAGCAGGGCCTCCACGCCCACTCAGTATGGGGTGATATGCTAGTGATGGGAGGCGAAGGAAACGAGGCTTTGCAGGACAGATGCACACGAAGCTCAGCCAGGTTCTGCAGGGTTCTGCATGCTCACGTGTAGGTCTTGGGAGACAATACACACATTCATGGACACACGGGCACACACTCACACACACAGACACACATGCATACGTGTACATACTCAGACAATGCTCACACCCACATGCACAGCCTCTCTCACACACACATACACATAGTAACATGAACACATGCATGTGGACACACATGCACACACTCCTAGGCACACAGACACACACATGCACACTCAGATTCACTAGTGCACACATGAACACCCATACATGTGCACACACTGACACACATACTCAACACACTTGCACACTCACATACTTGCACTCAAACACACACACTTGCACACACACAACGCTCACACACACACTCTCACACACAGGCTCCAGATCCTAGACTTTTGGGTCTATCACAACAGACTATCATTACAGGTGAGAATTCTATAGACACCCAGCAGTCACGGGGAAGAAGTCTTTTCCTTTAGGAATTGTAATTCCTCTGCCTTACGGTGGAAAATAAAATAACTGGCAAAATAGTCCACAATTTTCTTCTTGAGAATGTGGCCACAGTTATTCAGAAGCCAAGAAAACAGTTTTCTGCCACAAAAGTATGTTTGTCCTTTGAGACACCACCTTGGTGGTGTGCCTGCCAGAAAAGGCCAGAAACGTTTACACGCCAGGCCTTAGAATTCTCAGATCTCTCAGGGGAGAACTGATTTGGCAATCTGTATTTCTATCTAATTAATTTTTCCAAAATATGGGGTTGGTTTTGATAAGCACGCATATACACACATACACATAAACATGCATACATGCATATCCACGCACACACATGCATATATACATGTACATAAATATATGTACATATACACATGCATATTGTGACAGTTTGAGATTATTTTTGTGAATCCTAAAAAGAAAAAGATTAGGTTTGTAAACTATTCTTCTGGGAGTGATACCCTTCGATTGTATTGGATTCAGTTGAGGGGTCCTTGATTAAATTACCTGCTAAGATTAGGGCTTTGATTTGACCATGTCAGTAAGGCATGACTCAGGTTAGTCCCCACCCCCTTAGTGGGCTGATATAAAGGGACATGAGAGAGAGAGAGAGAGAGAGAGAGAGAGAGAGAGAGAGAGCGAGCGGGAGCTCTGTCGTTTTTGATCCTTGGGAAGAGAGTTGAGCCATTCGCCTGATAGTTTGCAGCTGTCCTTGGTTAAGGAGTTGAGACTGATAAAGGAAGCCCTGAGGGACAAGCCCTATCCCAGCCTACAGCTGAGATGGGGAAGCAGCTGGGCCCATGGAGCCTCGAGAGGAAGAGGAAGCCCAGGAAGGAGGGACCAGGCAGAGATCAGCCACCATCTTGCTTCAACACGTGGCAAATGATTTTGGTGAGAAAGCAGCCTTGAGTTGGACTCTTTAGGGCCTTGTAACTGTAAGTTTCTACCCCAAATAAATATCCTTTATAAAAGCCAACAGATTTCTAGTACTTTGCATCGGCTCCCCTTTGGCTGACTAATATATATACACACATACATACTTATTCACATACATATACACATATATACACATACCTATACACAATATGCATACATACATACAAATATACAATATCTTTTTAATCTCACATACTTCAGTGCGTAAGAGTTTAATTGATAATCTGGAAAAAAGCAACTTTGTTGTTGACATTTGGATTCATAACTGCAAGAACTTTTTTTTTCCCTCTCTTTGAGAAAACAGAATTCAGGCCATTGTTTTATGTTTACTTTCCATTCTTATAGAAACTTCTTAAAGACAGATTCTTAAAACAAAACAAAACAAAAAACCCTGCCCTTTTCTGCACACAGACATCTAGCTGTTTCTTTTCTGGAGGAAACAACTGTCTAGCAAATACAATTGGTTCTTTCCTCTCAATCAAAAAATGCTCCCCACATGCTGGAGACCTTTTTTATGGCCTCACATTGGCTGAGAAGCACAGTTTATTTTTCTTTCTGCTTTTAGCGGAACTGAGTACTTTTAAGGAAACAAAAGGGGGACATTAGCATGAATGCAGGATCAGTTGGCAGGAAAAAACAACTCTAAAAATGTGAGATCACAAGGGATGTGTCACACCTATGTTTTGTATTTTATTCCTCCAAAACTGTTATTTTTAAATTAGAAAGACAAAAAGAGCCAAGCCTTTAAAGTGGGGCTTGGATTGTAGAGTCTGATTCACTAAACCATGAAGGAAATTTTAGAGTTGGAAGACGTTCCATTTGAAAACATGAGCTTTGTTTTGAGTGTGGATTTGAGGTTTGGGGTTAGGTGGGCAGAGTAGAGTGGAAACTTCCAGGAGAAGGGGGACGGGGAAGGGAGAGCTCAGTAGAGAAAGTAAGCAGAAAGAGAGGGACAGAACGGTTGTAAGGGGAGTTGCTGTGTCTTGTCATGAGCTGACCAAGCCCTCTTTACCTATTGCCTTCTTATCGCTCACCTCTTGCCCTCTTACCTTGTTGAGAAACATACTAATGCTGAAGTGCGTTGCTGACAATGCCATCAAACACCTTTTTTATTTCAGAATTACAAAATGTACTATTCCAGAATAATTCTGGCCAATGAGAATTGCTATAAAGGGCTTCCAAATCAGCGAGAAGCGTTGGCAAGCAAACTGACAGCTGTATGAAAAGATTACAGGTACTCCAAAGGATAGGAAGTCCCCCCTACATGTGACAAAAAAACTGCAGAAATCATAAAGGAATTGCAAATATAAACTTCCTAAGTGAAGAATCTAAGCAAGGTCTAAAGAGAAACAAAAGAGAAGGGGGACATGTTAATAATGTATATGATTGACCAAATGTTAATATTTTTCAAGACTTAGAAGAATGTCTGGTTGACAGCAAGTAAAAAATCGATGTTAATTATTATTAACCCTAAAATGTAACAAGCACAAGTTAATAATAAAAACAACCATTCTAATAAAAAGGCAAGGTTATAAACAACCAATACTCATAAAAAGAATACCAGTGCAAAGATGTTCAAACTCACAAGTTATCAGAGGAATACAAACAAAAGGAACAATGAGGCACCATTTTGAACTTTCAAGCTGGAAAAGATGAAAAACAAATATTTCCAGGCAGTGCTGGGTGGGGGCACAGGCGCCAGGAGCTCGGGTGGGGCAGGAACCGGGACACTTTCTTGGAAGGTAGTTTGTTGATACACCACTTGACACAGCGTCTCCATTTCTAGGAACTTGTCCTAGGAAAAAAGATGTGTCAAACAAGCTAACATCTTAACTTTTTTAACGTATTTGCTCTTTGGTCCCCACGGCAGTCCTGTGAGGCGGGCGTTCAGCTCCATTACAGAGAGGCCAGGGGCTGAGCCAGGCTGTCCCGCAGCCTCCGTGCTCCCACTTACCACACTGCCTGCCAGGACCACATCGACAGCTACCTTTGTCTCTTTAGATTTTTTAAATTGAGGTATAATTTACGTACAGTGGATTTCACCATGCCTGGCATACGGCTTTCCGAGTTCTGACAAATGCATCACGTCAAGGCACTACGGCCAGTCCAGATGAGGACCCGCTGCCCCTCCACAGTCTAGCCCACCCCAGCTCGCCCCCGGCACCCGCTGACGTATCTTTCGGAAGGTCCTGTAAACGGGGCCCGCGGGAAAGCTGCTGCGTGTTCCGGCACCCGCTCCCACTTATGGCCGAGTTGTCTTCCGCCGTGTGGCTGGCCCGTGGTTTGTGGATCCATCTCTGGCCAAGGAAGTCGGAGTTATTTCCAACGCTTGGAAGGTTGCCACAGACATGGCATACACGCTCTTACGTACCCACAGGCCACCTTCATTGTATATTGTCTCTTTGAACCTCTCTAAAGTCTTTGGAGCCCTTTCTCGAATGCAGAGCTTTATTTCAAGTGGAAAACGACAGAGCGGAGGGCATAAAGTTAGGATTTTAAAATTCGGAACGGCTCTCGACAAGCTCACTGCCAAATCTCTGCTGAAGCCTTTATCCCGGGTGAGAAAGCCAAGAGCTGGGTAGAAAGTGCTTGGGCCTCTGCTTCCATCCACAGTGCAGGCTCTCCTTGGCTTCAGCAACGTCGGATCGCCTCCTGCTCCATCTCGGGGCAACCCGTCTCTGGCTTCCTGCCCGGCTGACCCCGACCTGTACGTCGACCTGCTTCCCACAGCAGGAACGTGTTTCCGAGACAAATGAAGGTTGTCAAGCACAGCTACTCATCAAGACCCACCCAGGTCTGCTCGGGCTCACAGCATGAGGACAGTGAGAGAGAGACTGGGCTACAGGCAGCGTGTAAAGTGATGGGCTCAAGACGGCGTGCAGATACGGCAGCGTTCACTTGCAAGTGGTTATGAAATTGACTTAAATACTTGGCCCTGGGAAAACGGCTCATGCCTGTGGGAAGCAGGCATTCAGATAAGTCTCCTTGAGTTTGGCAAATGTGTTCATCTAAAAATAGACAGAGGCTGCCTTTCTTCCTTGCTCTTTTATTGCAACATGCAAAATATTACTGAGAGGAAGGTTACGAGTTAAAGAAGAAATGTTTGAAAAAAATGGGTGATTTTATCCCCAAAAGTAATAATTCTAACAATCCGTCTGAAATGCTTCCAAATGAACTCTGAAGAAAAACATTTATGGGTTGGAACATGGTATTAGGTTGCAAAATTCTAATTTACCAAAGGCTTATTTTCCTTTAAAATAATCCCACAGAAAACTGAGAGAAATGTCGAACGATGATTCTGCCTCGTGAAACACTTTTCTCTGCATTGTTGGCGCCGTGTGGCTTCGAGG
>JAQZBX010026138.1:7799-29221 GCA_029593785.1 Cabassous unicinctus
TTGGAAAGCACATCTCTGATGAGGTTTACTGTCCAGAATATAAAAAGAAATCCTACAACTCACCAATAAAAAAAAAAAACAACCTATTTTTAAATGTGGCAGAGACTTGAATATAAATTTCTCAAAAGAAGATTTACAAATGGCCAAAAAAGCACAGGAAAAGATATTCAACATTGTAGCCCTTGGGCAATTTGATGTAATTATGAATTCCAAAAATATAATTGGATCATGCTTGTAAACTGGTCTGTTAATCTGGGCATGATTAAGTTATGATTAGGGAGTTAACTGGGCCAAGTCAGTAGGGCATTGAGCCCCACCCCTTGGTGGGTGGGGGAATCAAATATAAAAGGCAAGGTAAAAGACAGAGAGAGCAGTTTTGATGTTGCACTTTTGATGTTGGAGAGAAGGCCCCAGGAGAAAAGAAGCAAGCCATTCATCTGATAGTCTACAGCTGACCTTGTGGAGGAACCAGAGGAGCTAAGTGAGGAGAGAAATTCAGCCCTGGGAAGAGAGGAACCCAAGAAGCCTGAATCCTGGAAAACATCGGCAGCTGTCTTGCTCCAACATGTGGCAATGGATTTTGGTGAGGGAAGAAACTTATTTTTTATGGCCTGGTAACTGTGGACTTCTACCCCAAATAAAGACCAACCATTTTCTGGTATTTCGCATTAGCACCACTTTGGTTGACTAATACAAACATCATTAGCTGTTAGGTAATACAAATCAAAATCAAAATGAGATATCATTTCACATCCATTAGAATTGCTACTTATAAAATAAGTGGAAAATTAGAGTGTTGGAGAGAATGCATTGAAATAGGCACACTCTTTCCTTGCTGGTGGAAATATAAAATGGTGCAGCCACTGCAGAAGGCAATACAGTGGTTCCTCAGAAATTAAGTATAGAATTCCCGTGTGACCTGGCAATCCAGTTCAATGTATATATCCAAAAGCTATGAAAGTATAGTATTGAGCAGATATTTGCACACTGATGTCCATAGTGGAATTAATCATGATTGCCAAAGGATGGAAGCAACCCAACTGTCCCTCAGCTGAGAAGTGTATAAATACAAAGTGGTATGCAGAAACAATGGAATACTATGAAGTCTTAAAAAGAATGAAGTTCTGATACTTGAGCAAACATAAATGAACCTTCAAAACAAATTTTTGAGTGAAATACTCCAGATTTAAAAGGGCAATGATCTCACTAATATGAAATAGTTAGAAAAAGCAAGGTTAAAAATTCACAATCTAGAATATTGGTTACCCAGATCAAGGTGGTTGTAGGGAATGGGAAGTTAAGGCTTAAATTGTAGAGTTTCTATGTGGGTTGATCATATAATTTTGCTAATGGATGGTAATGATTTTAGCAAAACATTGTGAATGTAATTACCAACACTGAATTACATAAGCGAATGTGGTTAAATAGGGAAATTTTAGGTTGTATATGTTACTAGAATAAAAATTAATTAAAAACATTACTATACCACATAAACTGTGAAACCTATTGTTTGCAATAGACCATAGTTAATGGCACAACTATAAAAATGATCTTCATGATTTAAGCAAATATATCACACTAGTCCAAGGTGTGAACATAAGGGTAGTATATGGCAACTCCATTTTATACAAGAATATTTTTTCTGTAAACCTAGTACCTCTCTAATAAAAAAATTAAAT
Organism: Cabassous unicinctus; assembly: GCA_029593785.1. NCBI lineage: Eukaryota > Metazoa > Chordata > Mammalia > Cingulata > Chlamyphoridae > Cabassous > Cabassous unicinctus. The sequence continues at coordinate 9,479 of JAQZBX010026138.1, forward strand.
CATCCTAGATAAAACATCATAGAACTTAAAATACATATAATTGAATTATCTGTGAACATGGAACAGACAGATAAGAAAATATACCATACTAAAAGTTATGTGAGGCAGCATAGGGCAACAAAAAAGGGAAACAAGATATATATAAATGGAGAGAAAAAACAATGCTTATATTAGCAACACATAAAATTTGCTTGAGAAAGATAAAAAAAAACTACACAGATATTATCATTCTTAATTGAATGAGGATTGATAAGTCAATTTCATATGAAATATCAACATAAAAATATGAAACACTTAAAAAGATAGCAATAAAATATAGAAAATCACATTTTAAAAGAAACAATTCACAGTAGGATGAAAAATATATGCAGCAGTAATTTAATAGATTTTGTGGAAAAAATCCAAAATTCAACTAAGAGTTTTGAAACAGCTAAATTAAGGGAAACATAGGCCATATTTAAGATTGGAAAACTCAATATTATAATGATGTCAATATATTCATTTACTAAATATACTTGAATAAAAATTTATGCAGATTTTCTACTGGAGAAACTGACAAATTTGCCTTAACAGTTACTTGAAACCCAAATATCATAACACTTTGAGGGGACAAAATAACTTCCTTAACATATACCAATTTTTTTAAAAAAAATTAGTATGTAAACATTGTTACATAAAGGCAAAAACAACAAATAAACTTTCTATAGAAAAGAGGGTACATGTGTGAACATTCAGCAAATGACAGATGAAGCAAGGAAGTGCAGTAGGAATGAAATTCCTATCTCCCAACCTACATGACTCCAACTTCAACTGGATTAAATAATAGAATAAGGAAACAGATTTTACAATAATTTTGAAGATATCTTCAGAACTATGAAGGAATAATTTAGAAGGAGGAGGTGGATGAGCAGCAGGAAAAATAATGAAAGGAGAAGGAGGAGGAAAAGATAGAAAACATATTTGTGAATTTGATTGCATTAAATGAACAATTTCATTCTTTAGAGCTGACAGAAGGCACATAATTCTACATCAATTGCCACTTAAAAATAAATGTATCTTTTAAGGCCTAAAAATCAAATGTTGAAGAAGAAGATGCACAGATATATTATTTTACACCTGACATTATATTCTACACCAGTAGTTTTGAAGGAAATGAGACTGTGAATCCCTTGGTGATTCCACATATTCAGTGGACTGAAGAATATATTTGAAGATTCCCCAATTGTTGGTAAAACTACGTGGGAATATCACTTGAGTTTGTGCATAAGTTTGTACAGATGCTTTGGAAAATAATTTGATAATGTATTAGCAAGCTAAGATTAGTTTGCAGTAAAAAAAATGAAACTTAAGTTGGTGCTGAAAGCAAGAAAGATTTCCCACTTAGCACATGCGCTCTTTTTGTGTTGGCTCTATCTTGAACTATATTCTGTGCCCACATTCTATTCCCACATGTGATCCACATTCTGTGCCCAGACTACTGGAGCAGCCTGCATATGGGATGTTACTGATTCTCATGGAAGAATAAAAAGGTGTTATAAAGAAATTCTCACATGTTGGTTCTTAAACCCATACTCATTTCTTTGGATCATATTATATTGGTCAAAGAATATCACAAGATCCAATCTGCTATTAATGAATTAAAACACTTTCCTGTTTCTTATAAAGGGTACAACACAGAAGGCCACCTAAGCATGGGCATGGGTATTTTAATTAATAAAACAAACAAAACTTTAATCATTAAGGTGTGTGTACATGTGCTATGAGTCTGCATTTCCAGTCAGGATAGTGATTACCTGTGAGTGGAAGAAAAGTTTATGAAAAGAGACCCTCATATACTGAAGTGTTTACATTTAAAATATTTTTATAATTATTCCTTGTGAGCTAAATATGATGTGGAATACATATTGATTCTTCCTTATCCTGTTTTCAATATATAGTTGGGATACCTTGATGACTATTGACTAAAGTTAGCATGTCAAAGATTTGTTCAACAAAGTGATCAAATATCCATTTATATTTATTAATTTCCTTGAGGTTATGGTCAAAAGCTTAAATGATAATTGAGAATGACTTTTGAAATGTGTTGATTCTAATTACATGCATATTGGTTTGCAAAAAGTGAAAATTTCTATCAATTAATAAAACAATCATATAAATTATCTATAATTTAAAGTCAACTATTCAATTGATAACTTGTTTTAAGGCAAATACTTGGTATTTATTGTCTTAAAATAATAATTATACCCATTAAAGTAATATTATACTATATTTAATGAATATGTAGAATTTTACAAGAATTATTGTCCTACAGCATATCTTTTTGAAAGTAAAATATAAAATTTCAAAATATCCTTATCATAAATTTGACCATTTCCATGTGCTTTCCTTGAAGCATATAAGTCAAGAACAATATATATATATATATATTTAAGTATTTATTATAATTTTCCAATTATATTTTTCATTAATATCATCTGAATATATATAGTGGGCATGCAGAAATGAACAAAGAAACCAATATAAGAGAATAAATGGTACAATTACATATCGTCCCATTTAGGAACATAATATATGACAAAGTTTGTGGTATATAGTTTCAATAATAAGTACTTTTCAGTTCATTGTATTTGGGTAATTGGATATTCATAGAAGATATAAAGGAATTTCACTCTTTCTCTTCACCATCCACAAGTGATATAGTATAAGGATGCAATATGAAAGTCAAAACTATAATGGCTATAGACACTTACACTGGATAATGTCTTCAGGATACCAGCCTAAATAAGTATTTCTCTTACAAAGACTAGAATACAAAGCACAATATAAAAGATTAATAATTTTGATTATATTAAAGCTGAGAACGTTTGTTCATCAAAGGATGTAAAAAACTCAAATTCTGTGTAACAAACTGGGGAAATGTATCCTGTCATATATAATATAGACAGGAATTTCACAGAAGAGAATTACAGATTAAAGGATATTAAAATGTAAATACACATATATATACATATATATGTGTATATGTGTACATGTGTTTGCATGCATATGCATATATATATGTTTAAATATGTGTTTATATGTATACACATACATGCACTAAGAACATTAAACATTTGAAATATCTGACAATATTTAGTATTAATTGGAAAGTTGAGGAAAATGAACTCTCAAGTGCTAATAATATGTGTTTTAATTGTTACAACCAGTTTAGAATATAGTGTGGCATTTTATCAATTAGGTTAAACTATGCTATACTTGAGTGAATCCCCAGTATTCAAGGCAGATTTACTTACTAAGTATGTCTGTCCATTTTCTGTTGGCTACAGCTCTTCATCTAGGAACCCAAGGTGATGGAGATTTATCCACCTAAATTTCAAATAGGAAGAAGATTCTGAAAATGCACAATCCATAACTTTAATCTACGTTATTCCTTCATTTTTTATTTATATTGACTATGCCTGCTACATAGTCAAGCTTTATATCAATGGGGTATTGGAATATTAGCTTCTTATAGGGAGAAGCCCTAAAATGTTAATAATGATTCAATTTACTTTAAACATACTCTATTAAAATTAAAGATTTGAATAGCTACCATACATGGCATACATTATGAGCAAATACAAGTTTTTCTACTGTTGGCCACTAATACAAGGGTTCATACAGTAATACACAATTCCAAGTAAGAAAGGTGTTTAACTTTAATGAAATGAAATATATGTTACTGAGAAAAGTTCTATTTAATCTTTCAAAACTTGCTGAAATCCATCTATTTTCATCTCCAAAGTATATTTTAGTTTAATTTCTCCCCTACATGAGAATAAAGGAATTGCCTTTATATGTATGGAACATGTTTGTGTCTCCCTACCTGCTCAATAATATAGAAATAGCTTCTGATGTGTTTAAGCCCTATTGTCAACTTGATACCAAATCATGGAACAACAAATGACATATGAATAAAGATGACTTTGTAAGCTGGATTTTAACAATCCACATACTCACAGGGGGATATTGTGCTACCTGCTCTGATAAATTAAAGCTCTAAAATTTATTGTTTCTAGCAGGATGTGTGGGACATATGTTTCTAATCCTCAACACAGGGAATTACTAAACCTGAAACCACAATTGTAACATGTTAATGACTTGAGGACAAGTTTAAATGCTCTTGACATAGGAACAGTAAGACCAGAATTCCTGAGTGGATCAAAGGACTGAACTCCAACTACATACACCCAGCTCTCTAATTACTTAAGATTAAATAAGCCGTGTTCAATAAGCATGTTGATTGATGGACTAAAGTAGATTTACTGGTATTGTACTATAGATATAGTAGAATATATCTATATAGCCACTGGAGGTCCTGAGTAGAGGGAGAGGGGAAAAAGAGGTATAATATGAGGGCATTTTTGGGACATTGGAATTGTCCTGAATGACATTGCAATGACAGATACAGGCCATTATATATCCTGTCATAACTTACAAAATTGTGTGAGAAAGAGTGTAAACTACAATGTAAACTATAATCTAAACATAATGGCAATGCTCCAACATGTATTCATCAATTGTAGCAAATGTTCCACACTAACGAAGGATGATATTTATGTTGGAAAGTGTGGGAGGGGTAGGTAGTGGGGCATATGGGAATCACCTATATTTTTATGTACATTTATGTAATCTAAGTATCTTTTAAAAATCAAAAAATTAAAAGAATAAACATATTCATGACATATCTCCCCTTAAAGTCTTCAATAGAATTTTAGTCCAAGTAAAATACATTTATCCTGATGAAGACACCATCAAAATAATAGTCAAACAATACAAAAGTTATGATCCTCAGTTATGTAGGCAATGACAGTATACACATGAATTGATGTTTATACATTTTAGAAGACAACATGTGAAAATTGATGTCTAATGAACAAGAGAGTATATATGGAAGGAGTAAGAGGGATTGATGCTTTCAGAGTTCTTAAAATTTAGAAATATTGAGTCTTTGGCTTATGGAGGACCATGCAATGCTGCGGCCTGATATGTTGATTTAGAATTTGCTTAGACTTATCACATAAACAAGAGCAGTACTTAGTGTTTTGATGGCTGACATGTTCATGTTTAAAAATACTGAGGTAGCTTTTCTATTGAAATAGAAACTGAGAAAATAATCATGGGAAACCATGGACAGCTTTTGTGAAATGAAACTTTAGAGGACAGAGTCCTGCATATGACATTGGGGGGATTAAAACAAATTGTTGTGAGCTCCATTCTTACATGTAATTAAACAAAACCATACCAGCCATTACCTCCAATGTATGGAGATCTTAAAACAGCATTCAGTTGGCTGAATCTCAATTTTTAACAAATATCTCAAGGCTAACAAGCATTGGAAGAAATCCATATTTAGATTAAGAAAGAAATTAAACATTTTTTAATTACTTCAAATGAACTGAGACAATTAAAGGGACAATGGGATGTTTTAAAACTGTATTTAATGTACTCAAAGACATAAAGGATGATTTTGCACCTGTATTTTGTTAACAGACTTAAGAATTCTAGAATACTAAGGTAAATTATATGTGTATAAAAGAAATTTTAAGCATCTAAATAAAATTTAGGGTAATTTGAAGATATTTTAAGATCATTTCTCATAACAGAAAATTAAAATATAAATATACAGAAATGATGGAAGCTGATAAATAATTGTTCTAACAATGAGATAAAATTGAATTTGGTGATTTAAAAATTACAAGAAAAATCTAGAAAAATATTCAGGTTAGAAAAACAGTGTAAGATAATTAAGTTTCTTGATTGACAATGCCTACCTCATTAGGGTTCATTAATGAAAACACATAAATATAAATAACATTATAGAGTTTCAGAAATTCAAAAACCAAAATATCAAATTAAAAAGACAAATAAAAAAGAAGAAGAAATGCTACAGTATTTTTCCAGTTGTGGGATGTAGGCTCATGTTAAATTGGTACTAGTTAATTATGTTGAAAGTTTTCTAAATAGGGAATTTTAAGTAAAAAGGCAAACTCCATGTGTTTCAATTCTGAGTCATAAAGTGGGTAATTATTTTAGCCATAAGAATGCTGACTCAACCTGCGAGAATCAGAGTAATACAACTCTTTCCATATTGGGATAAATTTATATAGAGGTTTTGGTAGTTGTGGTGGTTTGGAGTGATGTACCACAGAAAATAATATTCTTAAACCCAATCCATTCCTGTGAGTGTGAAGTCATTTTAAGTAGTACTTTTGATGAAGTTACTTGAGTGAAGGTATAGCCCAATCCAATCAGGGGGAGTCGATCCTTTTCCTGGAGTCCTTTGTAAACAGAAGGAAATTCAAACAGAGGGAGATAAATCCATGGGAAGCAAGAAGATGAAGATCAACCGAGCCCAAAAAAATGGGAGAATACAGAAGAGGTTTCCATGTGCATTGTCATTTGACAGAGGAGTCCAGGAGCAAGGAGCAAGGACAAATTGCAGCTAGCTCTAAAACTCCACTCCTCAGGGAGAAAATGTGGATGATACCTTGATTTGGACATTTTCTGAGCTTCACAACTGTGAGCTAATAAATTCCCACTGTTTAACCAAACCCAATGTATGGAACTTGCTTGAGCAGCTAAGGAAAGCAGTGGGAAAAGTATATCATATGTAATCAATATATGATATTCTGCACACAAAATCCAATTGTGTTCATTGCTACATGTTCCTTTTTATGTCAAGAGAGACATCTAAAGAAATATCAACGCACTCCAATATGGGTGTCAGGTGCCAATAGAAGTAAGGCTGACATAGAAGAGAGCAAGATCAGCTTCAATAGAGGGTGTCAAATCCCCAGGTTCAGCAAGTCATAAGCCCCAGGCAATGCAGGGAGATATTTGAAGCACAACACCCCTTTTTTGTGTTTGAGTGTCCTAATGAAGGAAACTGGCTCCCTCCCAATCTTGAGTAGATCCATGACCAGGATGTGAACTGGATATCATAAAATATGCCCATCAGAATCAGACCATCTCCAATAAATATTTAAATAAATATGCTTGGGACAATAGAATAAGGAATGTATTAGCCATCCCCTATCTACTAAAGGATTGTTATTTATCCTTCTAGAAATACACTCTTGGTCCTCACCACAGGATGAATTTATGAGTACCAAGGAAAGGCAGCCGGAAATGCCAGAACTGTCCTCTACTGCAGTCTACCTCCAATTTTTGTGACCCCAAGATTTAAATTTAATACTTTGAAAGGCCAATTGTCTGTTTTGGATGGTGAGCTACATATACATGGCATGGCGCACTACACTAATAGATATCACTTGCGTGCATCATTTTTTAAAAATTAGGTAATATTTGAGAAGGGCAACTAATATGATTACCTCCAACAGGGAGATCAGGCTTGCCTGTAGGATGAATGGTCTAGCCTGAATTAGTTGAAATGGTCTTAGGGCTGAATTTTTTCAATCATCTGGAAGACAAATACTACAGATTTTATTTTCTGTATGTTTTCACAATATGTTCACATTTATTTATGTAAAAGCAACTTTTTTTCTAGCATAGTGCATGCACTCCTAGCTTGTGCCTTCAATATATCCAACACAACAGAGCACTGGCCAGTGTACTGACAACTCATGCTAGAGTAGTCCAATGAACTGAGTGTAGAATTAAACCTCCTTTTCATAATATTGAACATGATATATACAGCCATTTTGTTTATGCATGACAATCTAGGGGGCCTAGGATATGTTCTGCCTTGTGCATTGCAGGAAGCATTTGTTTGTTGTGCTATAGCTGTAATGGGCAAAAGAGCCAAGGTTTGAGATTTTAAGGGATATTATGTTTGTTTATTTCATGATATTGAGAACCATATATCCTGTGGCAGTTTGATATTATTTATGAATCCTGAAAAAGAGAAATATTATATTTGTAAACTGGCCTGTTCTTCTGAGTGTGATAACCTTTGAATGCATTAGATTCAGCTTACATGTCTTGATTAAATTACCTGTTAAGAGTAGGGCTTTGATTCAACCATATCAGAAGGGCATGACTCAGATTGAGTCCCCATGTCTTGTTGGGCTGATAAAAATGGACACTCACTCAAGAAGACACATAGTAGAAGAAAGAGCCCTGTCATATTTGGTCCAGGGGCTCAGGAGAGAGCTGAGACATTTGCCTGATAGTTTGCAGCTGAGCAGCTGAGCAAGGTTGGAATGAAATGAGACCTATGCAGGCTGATATAGGAAGCCCTGAGAGATGAGACCTACATCAGCCTACAGCTGAGATTGGAAGAAGATGGAACCATGGAGCCTTAAAAGGAAGAAGGAAGGCTGAGCCCTTGCAGAGGCCTGCAACGATCTTTGGTGAGAAAGTGCCTCTTATGGTACCTGGAGTTGGACTCTTTAGGGTCTTATAACTGTAAGCTTCTACCAAAAATATATACCCTTTATAAAAGCCAACAGATTTCTGGTACTTTGCATCAGCACCCCTTTGCCTGACTAATACTTATCCTAAACTACATCTCTCTACCATTGTGGGGGAATGGAATTATATAAATATTTCTACATAAAATAAATAGTCCATCTTCCCTTAATGCCAAGGTTAGTGCAGTCCACTTGTCCTGCTAGTTACCTAAGTGACAAACTCCACCATTTTTTTTTTTTACTTATCTGGACAATAGCACATGGCTAATTCTTATGATGTTTAACAAAATTCTATCTGCCACTTTTTATGGAGAGTAAACACCTTGATATAGGTGGTATAGGAGGTCCTCCCTCCTAGCTGTACTGCTAAATAGTTTTTTTCCATTTCCAGGCCAGGTGAGCCTGGATTCAAAGTCTATCCAAGCACTTGTGTTTTGTTCCAGTCCAAAAATAATAGCAATAGTATTCTATATACCATTTGTAGCAGTTTGGCAGTTTGATGTAATTATGAATTCCCAAAATAGATATTGGTTCATGCTTATAAACTGGTCTGCTAATCTGGGCATGATTAAATTATAATTAGGGTGTTAACAGAAGGCCATTGAGCCCCACCCCTTGGGGGGGCAGGAATCAAATATAAAAGGCATGGCAAAGAACAGAGTTGAAGCAGTTTTGATGTTGGAGCTCTGATGAGGAAGGAGAGAAGGCCCCGGGATAGAGACAAGCCATTTGCCTGAGAGTTCACAGCTGGCCTTGTGGAGAGACGCAAAACCTACAGAGCCTCATAGTCTACAGCTGACCTTGTGGAGCAAACAGAGGAGCTAAGCTAGGAGAGAAACTCAGCCCCAGGAAGAGAGGAACCCAAGAAGCCTGAACCCTGGCAAACATTGGCAGCTATCTTGCTCCAACATGTGGCAATGGACTTTGGTGAGGGAAGAAACTTATGCTTTATGGCCTGGTAACTGTGGACTTCTACCCCAAATAAATACCCTTTATAAAGACCAAGCAATTACTGATATTTTTGTATCAGCACCCTTTTGGCTGACTAATACACCATTATTATTGTGCATACTGTATTCTCCAGTGAGCCACCTATAGAAACAAGTCATTGCACATTGAGCTGTCTCTTCAAATGCTGCAATAGTGTTTTGGCCAAAAGTTACATTAAATTTAAGCTCAAGAGTAACATCCACTTAAACAATCCACATTATTTCATTACAATTGTCATTAGGAACTTCTTTCAGGTAGGACCCAGTGCTGTTCATATTTTTAATACAGAGGGAGAAGATTTACTCTAAGGCTGGAGCACTCTCTACAGTGGGGTTCTTAGCAAGGGGTCCATGAGCTTGAATTGAAACTCAAGAAAACTATTCTTGTTGGGAAGTGTTGGTAAAGGTGTGATATATTTATTAAATAATACATAGTATAGTGTGGACTTTGTAAGGGGTCCATTGTTTTCACCTGACTGGCAAAGGGGTCCCTAGAACAAAAAAGTTTAATAACCCCTGATCTACAGGGAGCCCTAAGCCTTTGGAAGATGCATCCCATTTCCAGTGGAGTTTACCATACTTACTTATCTGTCCATGTCCCAAGACCACAGCTTTGGGGCCGGTCATTTAACCTAGCCTTTGTGACATTCATCATTCAGTTCACAGTAGTAAGTCTTATCTTGAACAGGAACTGAGTGCCTTGATGTTTTGTCAACCCTTCCACTCTTCTTGTAGAATCCCATAAGAGGGAAGCACCTGATAGTCGCATCACCTCCAGGACTGAATTAGGAGGCTATTGTAATAATATCACCATAGCCCAGACCTCAATCCACACTTGAGGAGTGTCCTTAAGTGGGGAAAAATAAAAAGAGAAATTGAGGATTCTGAGATTGGAATTTCTCTAGTCTAGCTCATTTAGGCAATTGCCTGATATTTCACACCCTCTAAACTTAGTTTTTAACAAGCATTACACTACTATGTTTTACTTTTGCTAGAATGCCTTGTTTAATATTTTAGTTATGTGAGGGTATTAACCAGCGAGTGGTGCTTCTTGGTGATCTTTGCATGGCTATTGGTTCATTCTTCTGTTCTGGAGTTTTATTGCCCCATTTATTTGGGGGTGATTGGAAATATGAAAGGTCTTTTGGATAACTGGGGAATGTAGCCACTTTGGGGTCACTTTCACTCTTAATGAGATATTTTGATTTTGTTGGAACTTGGGTAATTTGAACACATTTCACAGGTGCTTCTGTAAGACTGTAACAGTGGTCCCAGCATACATATTATGCAAAAGAATTATTGGCCCATTTATAGAAAGTATGTCTAAGGGGCAATAATGTTTTGTGGTCAAGAAGCCACACTTATGTGGGGCCCCAGCCCCATCTGATATGTCCCAGCTCACTACCTTGTATGACCTGGGCTTTGTGATAGGAGTCATATGATTGTTTTGCATATTTGGCTTTCATTTCCTTTCAGGTGAATCTTTGTGATTTTCCAAGTCTTGCATATGAAGTGGGATTCTTTGTCCCATTTAGTGGTGGCAAATTTTTATATGCATGCTTGATCAGCACAGGAATTTTATTTATGTTCTGCTTTAAATGGTCATTTGCCAAGGGCATAGATGATGTGCTGATATCCTTGCCAACTTGTAAGCTATTGCCATAGTCCCTTTCCCTATAAAGAGGAGCTTCTTATAGTCTAATCATTGATTTGACATTTGCTGAACCATAGATTATCCCATTTGTAATGGTTCATAAGTCTGTAAATACATAGCATGAATTTCAATTTAGAGAGGCCAGAACAGCCACCACCATTGTGTGGAGTAGGCAGAATGCTCTTGGCTAGTCTCAGTTAGTAGGTGACTGCCTTGGGATAGATGTCTGTATCAGCCCAATGGACTCTATTAGCCTTGATTTTTGTAGATCTATCTGTGAACCAAGCATTTCCATTAACTGGAAACTTCTTGGGCCATGGGGACCCACTTAGTCAAGGGATGTGCAGGAATAGTCCCTGCAAGATATTTGGCACCCTTTAGTAAAGCAGGTATTTGTTTAAGGAGTCAACTTACTCCCTGAGTTATAAGTCAAGATCAGTTCTTGATATATTATTTTTGAAGCTTTTCTACTTTTTTAGTTTGGGTCTTAGAATTACATATGGAGCATCATTGTTTAAATGCTTGTAATCCTTTAAGGCTTAATAACTGACTAATAGAAGCTGTTTGAAAGGGATGTATGTAGTGGCTTCCTTGGGTAGTCATTGTTTACAAATCTCTGGAGGTGGCATGTTCTGTCATGACAGGCTCCAGTCAACTTGGGTAAGTGTTGCCAAGACCTGCAGTTTCACTGGATTGGATGGCTCCATTGGCCCTAGTGGCAGAGCCCTGTCACTGCATGTTGTATGGCCTCTAGAACCTGTGTTGTTGGGGGCTCCCTTTAAAGATGGCTGCCTTGCATGTAACCTTAACTAGAAGGGCTTAGTAAATACCAAGATATGTCACATGTTGTATTCAGTACTCACACAGGCCTATCAGCTGTTGTGCCTCTCTCAGTACCAGGTGCTTGCAGTAACATAACTTCTGTTTCTCTTTGTCAGGTATGTTCCTCTGACTATTGACCCTAGTGGGCACTGGAAATTGTCCTTGTTGAGCTCAACACTCGACATAGTAATGGTTGAATGCCTAATCTGTGTTATAATATGATTTTTTAGAGACCTACTTATCCAGCTTTTTATGGGTCCTGCAATGAGGATGTCATAAATATAGTAGATGTTATAAGTACTTTTGGGGTAACTGTGCCTGATATAAGTCCAGCCCTACTCAGAGGTGATGACTTGAAAGGGAGCTAATATATTCCTTCAGGAACACGGTAAGTGTATAATGGAGGTTGTTTCACGTTAATGGAAATTGAGCTTGCTCCTAACCTGCAGAAGAATGGTGAAGTCATTAGGCTTTTCAATATCAGCATCCCCAGTGTCTGGGATGCTGATATCAGGTACTGCAGGGCCCAACAGTGATAAGCTCCAATTTCCTGAGGCTTTTTTAGAGATTAGTCTGGGCTGTTGAACTGTGACAGAGTGGTTCTCAACACTCTTGCCTGCATCAAGTCTTAACCATCAAAGTAATGACCCAGGGACCTTATCCCCACCTTTAATTTTTTAAAGGGAATAAGATCAGTGTATAGGCCACAGGGCTCTTCCTTCATATCTGATGCATCCACTCACAGTCAAAATTGTCTTCCTCACAGTCTTGGTTTGGGTGCAGGAAGGCCTTATTTATGTCATTTTCCTGCCCCACGCAGACTGTGTTCAGGGATTAAGAGTGTGACTCTGGTGATGTTGGATTTGAAATTTTTTCCAGTCCCAGGAGTCCTCTCCCTCCTCCTTTACAAGTCTTACTAGGGCCTTAATCAGTAACTTAGAGGGACCCCCTTTTCCCAATAATGTTGGTGTAGTTCTTCCACAGGAATTACATTAAAACCTGTTCAGTTTATCTCTTAAATTAGTAACCAAAGCCACACTGTCCAATAAGTGGGCCCATCCCCTCCTTTATCTTTCCCTGGTTGTTCTTTGTGTTCTTCTTATGGCCCTTTGGGTAGGGAAGATTCCCATTGCTTTGCTCCTGGGTCTGTTCCTTCCTGACCTGGCTCAGTGAAGAGGGCTGAAACCTCCCTGTTATTTCCACCACAGAACAGGATGTTATGGTGAAGGTTTCTTACAGCTTTACCCACCATCATCCCAGGGACAACAAAAGGGACAGAGCAGTCTTCAACTGGGAAAGTCTATGTTTATGAATGTCTCCAATATTGTCCAAGACAGTAACTTTTCATCCATATCCTTCTACAATCAGGTTCCTATAGCCAGTGTCTATCACCTTTACTGTCAGGATAGCTACAGTATAATGAAGAGTTTTCTATAAAGTTTTACTTTTCAGAAGTCTCTTGTGGTTGGGAATATGACTCTTATATTCCCAGCAACACAGACTAAAAGAAGCATAGGTTTGTCTATATCTCCATCCTGTCAGGTGCCCTGTCTGATAAAGGCAAAAATGTCTTATAGTGGAGGATTAGGATTAGCAGTTACCTTTCCCAAACTGTGCATTTTAGCCCTAGACATCTGAGTCAGCAATGACCCCGCTTTGAAAATATGCATCAACTAAACTGTATACTCTTTCACTGTCTTCTTCCAATATCTATCTTTTAGCTTCCATATTTTGCATTTAGAAAAATACCTCCTTATAACAGTTTGGTTTTTAGCAATCCTCTCATTTATTCTGTGTTGACTGAAAACAGGTTTAACCTGAGCTTTGCAAATAGCCCAGACAGGAAAGTGAAGTACCCCGCATGGGATCTGAAGACTCTCCTTTGGAGTTTTTCCCAACACTTTAGACACCATGGGTGTCAGCAAGTGAAAGGGGAGCATGAAAGCAGGCAGGAGCCAGGATATAGTTTCTGTACCCTTCCAAACTCACCTCCTTCATCTCCACCCTTATCTACCATGTTATATCATGCCTATAAACAGGAACATGGCTTACATCCCATGTGTCCACATGTGGCTGGAGAGAGGCCTGCTCCTCAGCCAGTCAATCATCCCCATGGAAGCTGGCATCATCCTGAACTGAGATAATTGCACTGACAATACCTTAAGCTTACACTATGCCATAATGCACATTTTTGGTAATGCAGCTAACTACGCCAATCTGTTGGTCAGGAATTCAGCTGCCTAAAGAGATGTCATCTCATTCCAACATAGGTTTCTGGGTCACCAAATAAAGCATGGCTAACAAAGCACTGGATGGAACAATATTTTACCCAAGAAGAGACAGGCCATGTTCAGATTCACAAGTGAGCCTTCATTCTCCTTAGCCAGCAGGTCTCAATCCATGGCCATGCAGGGAGATATTTTAATTGCAGCACCACTCAATGTGTTTATATGTCCTAGTGGAGGATACTGGTTCCTTCCCTGTCAGGCACATTTATATGATCAGGGTGTGAGCTGAATATAATAAAAGTTTCCCACCAGAATCAGACTGTCTCCAATGAATATTTATATATTGGGGCAATAGGGAAAAGAATGCACCAATAGTACTTTATGTAGTAGATGATTGTATTTTATACTGAAAGACTGACACACCAGGTTCTGAGCACAGGAGGTATCAGTAGGTCAAGGAGAATAGAGACAGGCAGTACTAAGATACCCCTGAAGATGAAGCCCATATAATAGCCAAATACAATTAATAGGAAAATGAAATAATAATGATAAGTTTAAATATAAGAGATAAAATACATGGAAATTTAAAAACTTAAAAAAAAACAAAAAAATTAAATTAAATTAAAGGATTGGGATATTCAAGAAAATGGGGAAAAACAAAAATAATAAAAAAAAATTTTTTAAACATTTTTCCTTTAATCACTGCATTATCAGGTGTCCAGTCTGTACTGGGGCACCTGGTCTCTCTCACTTCCCAGTGTCTCCCAATTTTCATTTAATTTTCAAAGAAGTTTTAGGTCACAGCAAAGTCACACACAGAAAACTAGAGACTCTCATATACCAAACTCTTCCCCCTTTCATCACCCCATATTAAAACGTTTTTGTATGTGTATGGCAGCATTGTTATAACTGTTATACAGATAGTGAAATATAGCTACTAAACATTGTCAATGGTTTACAGTATAATTTACAATTTAGACATACAGTTTAACAATTTTTTATGATATTTACCATGTCCTGTGTCCATCACTGTAAGGTAAAGAAAAACATTTCCCCTGACCACTAAATCACAGAAGGGTTACAGTGGGGGCAGGAGAGGATCCTTGATGGGAGGTGGCAGGGATGGGGGTTTCATGAGAGGAGTTTCACCTGAATATACATGAAAGATATATAAAATTGTTCAAATGATCAAGGGGTGGGTCATGGTTACAGTGGGTGGAGAATAACTCAATAAATGAGAGAATACAGAATTCCCAGCCTGGAGAGCTCTGTCACATTCTCTGAGGGAGAAGCAGCAGTCCCCTGAGTGCAGGGGCAGTGTCTGACAAAGAAGGATGGTCCACTAATGAGTTCTTGTTATTGATGACTAGCCTTATGAGTCTTTGCTCTTGTAATTGAAACTTAGCCTACTGTTATGGGGGGTGCCTAAGGGTTGCAAACTGAGAGCCTCCTTGTTTCTCAAATGTGGCCTCTCTCTAAGCCAAACTCAGCATATGAATGCATTACCTTCCCCCCAGTGTGGGACATGACTCCTGGGGATGAGGGTCCCTGGCAATGAGGGATTAATACCAAATTTCAACTGGCAATACAACTGGAAAAAGACCTTGAAAAGAGAGTCAGGAGGTCATCCCAGAGGTAACTCTTACACACACCTCAGTAGGATCTCATAGAGCACCAAAGTGGATATCACCCCACACAAAGGGGATCCTGAGGGCCCTGGAGACACCCAGTCCTATATAAGGGGGGATAGCTCCAGAGATTGATTCTTTATCAGTGGGCCCTACTTTGGAATCTGTGCTCCTGAGATTGACAAAGTTGGACTCAAATAAGTCCTCCCTGCACATGGCCCATCAGTTCCTTCTATTCAAACCTATATTTGGTGCTGGAGTTTATAGGTGTACTTCCAGAGACTGGAGCCTCAGTCCTGCCCATGTGCCAGCTGTGCTTGGAATCTTAGTGGAGCTGCAACTCCTACTACACACCTCAATGCACTCACCCAAGTCACCTAGTGAGGAGATGATGATGGACAACAGCCATCCCAGGGAATGGAGAGAGTATGCAGCTGCAGGCAGGATAATCCCATCCATCTTAACCATGGGATATAAGCCCCCTCTCAGTTGGAGGTGGTGTGGATATCACCATTCCAGACTCCTCAGGATTGGGGGAAGAGCTATGGACTAGAGTGGACTTACTGTTATTCTGTTGTACACATATTGTCATTCAATCAATGGAAGAAATTACAACTTTGAGGTGGAGCCAGTGGCCACTGGATACTTTTGGGGCAGGGAGAGGGAAAAGCAATTGTAATACAGGGTCTTTGGTATTTTCCCGAGTGTCATTACAATGACAGATATAGACCATTTTACATCAGCATATAACATGCAGAACTGTGTAGGACAGAATATGGTCTACAATGTGAACTATGGTCCATGTTTATTGGCAAAGCCCCAGGATGTGTATATCCATTGCAGGTGATGTGCCACACTAATGGAATATGTTTATGTGGGAGGTTATGGGAGGTTTGGGAGGTGGAGAACATGGGAATCCCCATAATTTTTGTGTAACATTTAAGTAATCTAAGCATCTTTTAAAATATAAAATAAATAAATAAAATTAAACCAGTAAAAAGAAAAGACTACCCCTGAAAACACACTCTATTATGAAATTATTTGTTCTTCATCACACAGGTTTTTAATAGTCCATATTTAATTGAGGAAAGCACCTTTAGAATGGATCTCAATGCTATAACTTCACTTTGCCCTTGTTCCTGAGTTTCACTTCAATTTTAAACATTTTATTCTTGGTATAAACTTTTGAATAAAGGCAAAATCAAAACTGTAATTTGAATTGAATTGTCTAATTCAAAACACTCAATATTTCCTTCCCAGTTGGCAGTATCCAGGATCTTGAAATTATCTAAAATATATAGGTACCTGGTAAGGTACTAATCCATGGTCTTCTCTGTATGATACCATTTTTTTTGCTTGTAGCTCAAAAACATCCAGTAAGTTATCCAAAATATTTTAACAATGTGGAAAATCTTTTCCGGAAGAATACATGAACTACACATTATTAGGGATTTGAAAAATTAGGATGCAGAAAGGTATAGCTCACTATTACATGTGCAAAAAACCTGTTATTTACCAAGATTAGATTCCATTTTAAGAACATATATCAAATATAATTAATCTTCATTTACATATTATTCAAAATTTCTTAATAAAAATAAAAACTCTCCTTGGAAGTTCAAAGTATCTGTGAAACATTCTGCCTAGTGCTGTGTTAATTTCTCTCTTCCTCAAGCTATAGATGATGGGATTTATGAGTGGGGGCACCATGGTAGAACATGGCAGTGAGAAGATTACTAAGAGATGCTACATTTGCAGTGGGACCAAAGTCTGCCATCAACAAAGATTTACAAAGAAAATGAGAATTGCCAGTTGTGGGGTACATGTGGATAAGGCTTTGTTACGGGCTTCCACAGAATGCATCCTAAGCACCATTGAAAATATATCAATATAGGGCTTAAGCAAAGAGGCAGAACATACTAAGACAATACAAATGCTTGTAGTTAAGGCCAGAAACTCAGAAAACTGAACATTTGAAGATGCAAGCCTCAAAATTTCAGGTATATCACAGAAATATTGATGGATCACATTGGACTTTGTGAAGGGAAGCCTGAACATGATACCTGTTTGGACAGATTAATAGACCAAATCATTTGCCCATGAGCCACCAGCTGCCTGTGTGCACATACATGGGTTGATGGTGAACCCATAGTGCAGAGGGTGGCAAATGGCAACATAGCGATCATATGACATCACCACAAAGAAGGCTAGCTCTGTGGATACCAAGAAGATAAACAGGAAAATATGAGAGGCACATGCTAAGAGAAATGGATTTATTTCCTGTCAGAGAATTCACAATCATTTTGGGAAGAGCAGCTGATGTACAACAAAGATCTATGAGGAACAAATTGCCAATAAAGAAATACATTGATGAGTGTAGGTGTGGGTTGATTAGAATGACAGTAAGAGTTAAATGATTCCCAGTCATGGCCCCTAGATACAACACTAGGAACATCAGATCTTGCAAAGCTTGGAGCTCCCAGGAGGTTGAGATATCCATGAGAAGAAATTCTGTGAATATAGTGAGATTTTCCATGTCTTCTATGTTGTATTCTCGCTGTAGTGAAATTATAACATGATAAAATATGCTAAAAACTTAGTAGACTCAATCCACATTATTCACAGATAAAATGCCCCTGTTTGTATCAATATATGCCTTTTCATCAGGAATTCATCATAAAGGAATTGGAAAAAAAATTTTGATATCAATGAATGGCTATATTTCCCTTTTCATTTTCTTTCCTGATAATTATTCCCATGTTAATTTTAAAATTCATAGGTTCAAAAAATCTAAGTTTATTAAATGATTTTAAAATAAAATCAATACTTATGAACAGTTCAGTTATTGATTAACATTTACAACATTTCATTAAATATATTCTAAGACTCTACTTGGACATATCCAATAATAAATTCTCATATTTTTCTTAGTGAATGTTCATCCCAGACATGTTGTGAAAGAGAGCCTCTGCATCAGTCCATTTTTTGGTATACTCTACAGCTATTGTTGATCCTATTAATATAACAGCTTACTAGGATGTTTGGTCATATTTCCTGTTCTTTGTTTGGCTGGCTTAGAATTTGTTCCTATAACAAAATTTTTGTATATTCTGAGGTACTTCTTAGAATTATTAATCCAGTGGAGACCAGATAGATGTCTCATCTCTCTTTCATTTCAGTTTAATATAAAGCATAAGGGTGAGCCCCTTCCTTCCCCTTTTGCCCCCCAATTCATATAATATTTTGTTTAAGATAATATTTTATTCCAATTTCTGTTGCTGTGTGTACCAGAGTTCCCTTGCTATCTCTCTGCTTTACCTTTCACTGGCATGTAGTCCCTAAGAAAAGTATTCCATCTGATATTACTCATCCTCAAACAACCCTTCCTACCACAGGCTTGGATTCTAATATGCGATGAATGAATAATTCCTGTCCAGAGATTTTGCCTATCTGCTTTTCTAGATTTTACTGAAACTTCCTTAATCAAATCAGATATTTTAATTACATCTATATTACTTGTGCTTATCTTGAAGCATTCTAAATCATAAATAAATACTGCTTCAGTTTTAATTATTCTTTCAACTCTAATGCATTATCTTCAGGTATATAATAGAATAATTATTTTATTTTATGTGTGGAAAACTTAGAATACAGGGGTCGTAACTATAAAAATGTTAGACTTTATATTCTTATTAATATTTCATTTATACATAATTATATGCAATTATAAAACTAATATACAATTTGAATAACATTATATATGGATAATAATAGTAATACTAATTTTCATTTGCTTTCATTGATTATACCCATGAATTTCTAGTTCTTCTGCAAAATATTTTACAGAAATTATTTTTTCTATAATAACCTTTCATTTATGAATTTTTCTTCTATCACCCTTATTTTATGAAGAAAATATACCTTTAAATGGAGAATTTTATTAAATATCATATCAATACTCTATGATTAAGTTGATAGTATTGACTTAAGGGTAGTTTATTGGACCTA
>JAQZBX010026139.1:0-29114 GCA_029593785.1 Cabassous unicinctus
AAAGAGTGTGGAGAAGAGACAGCCAGATCTTCATTTTTTTGATGCTCTGATTGTGTGTATTGAAAGCCCAGGAACCTTAATGAGAATAATTCAAATCAAAGGCGTTTTTGGTAAGATAAACAGATACAAGAAAATTGAAAAATTGTTCTCACCAATAAGCTAAATTGCAATCTAAAATATAGTAAGCATATGTTTTCTATTTCATTTCATTTTTCTATCTTTTATATCATGTTTTGTGCTACCTCTCAAACACACTAACACAAGCTGCCCCCACCCCACACACACAGACACAAGTCAGAGCCATGAAGCTCACCTATCTGGGGCACATGAAGGCAAGTGCCAAGAATCACAGAAATATAATAGACCTCAAAGCTGAATTTTCATGGGGAGAGGACATGATAATATTTCTGTCTCATGTATCAAGCCTGCAAATCCAGCTCCTACAGTGTCATACAGCAGCAAGAGATTTGCTACTCAGTAGCAGAGAGAAGAAGTGAGTTTAGAAAAGCAAAATAAAAATAAATGCTGGGAAGACCACAAGAGAATTAGATGTATGTCCAGGCTGTACTTCTGTAGGCTCGGTCTCTAAGTAGAGGGTGAATTAAGTATGTGAGGTTGAAGTGATGGGTAATGCTGAATGAGTTTAAAATAGATCTAAGCTATTAGACTAATATTATGTGGACTTTGGGAATGATTGTAATCCAAGCATTCTGTGACCTTCATATTGTTCCAGAAGAGGCTGTGGCTGTTGATTTTCTTTATTAAAGCATTATGCATATTAAAACTTCAACCACTAAAAAAATTTAAAATAGGACTCACAACTTTCAAGCCTGAGGCAGCCAGAAATAAGGAAACTCATTTAATTTGATGTGAAACAGAGAAAAAAATAAAAAACATTTTAAAGTATGGGAAAAAACAGAATAGTCAAAATATATCTTTCCATTCATTAATCAGTCTCTCTATATTTACTATATCAATAATAACAATATATGAAAATATATTAAATTCATCTGTTAAAAGGAAAGATTTTCCCAGGTTAGATTTAAAAAGACAAAGTCCAGATAAAAATATACTAGGTAAAGACTAACCAAGGGAAATATTAAATTAATATTAGCAATATTGAAATTAAACAGAGAAGAAGAATATGAAAATATTGGGGGATAATGATAACAGAACAATTCATCAAAAAGATTTAACATTCCCAAACATGAAGTTATGTAATATAGACTTTTTACACTGGATCTTAAAGGTCATATAGGACTGTGTGGGTACAGTAAGTGGGAATACCATATTATGCAGAACAAAATGTTTATGAAACTTATGGAATTGGGAAAGCCCGATGTGTTAGGAGAGCTGTTCAGTGGGATTTGAATTTAGGGTGCATGTTCAGGGCTGAAGGAGATCGTGTTAAATAAATAATCAATATGAATATCATTTCTTGGATCCTGACTATGTCAGACAGTGCTTCTGTCCTGTCTTTTCAGATAAAGATACCAAGCCCTAAAATGTTTATGTGACTCATCCATGATGACAAACCTATAAGACACAGAGCTGGAACACAAAGGTGTCTTCTTGAATCAAATAGGTGGCTTGTAATGAAATGACATCTTATAGCCAGAGACAGATTGGGAAGTGAAACAAGTGGGCTTTTGGAGGCTGCCCGATTCCCAGGGTTTAGTGTCATGTTTCCAACTTGGATGGGAGCCAACTGAGTTCTGATTACTTCTGTTAGACAGGCCTCTCCTCGGGGCTCCATCAATGCTCAACAGGAAAACACAGGATAAGTGGTAAGAAGACCATGTCTTCCAGAGGCATGATAAGCAAACACATGTGCTGGCTAGGATTGATGCCCGCTAAACAGACAAGCCACATCAGGAGCAGTTTGCTTGCCAGGTAGCAATGCAGAGCTAAAAAGTACAGCAATACATTTCTTGTTTGTTTTATCTTTTCTTCTTTTTGCTGAAGTTCTTTTTTGGCCAAGGAAAGGTTCCAGACTCATCCATGAGTTGATGGTCTAGCTGATGTCAGCTGGGCTGTGCTAGGCATTGCCTGCTAGGGAATCTCCAACTTTGATTTAGGATCAAATCTGTATCTCAGATCCTCCTCATTCAGGGGCCAGCAGCAAACTTGGGCATCTTCTTATGGTTGAAAGGCTGAAGTGTAAAGAGATCAAGCCAAGCCATAACTGCGAACATTCCGTAAGTCAGAGAAAGTCACTTGGACAAGTTCAAAATTAGTGGTATGAGGATAGAGATCCTACTCGGAGGTATTGCAAGGTCACATGGCAGAAGAAGAGGGTAAAAAAACCCAGCACAGTTATCTGGTCTACCACTTCTGATTTCAGATCAATGTTGAATAAACCGAAGGGTATCTTTAGTTCTCTCCATTTAAAATACCAGTCATAGGATTTCACCTACAAGATTTTTTTTTCCATATGCATGTACATCCATATTACTATTTGTTTACTATTTTTGTTTTCACTGATCACTTCAAAAAATTTTAGGAATCTATTATAAAAGGGAACTTTGATTCACCATGTTAAATGAAAACTCTATACTGCCCATTATAAATACAAGATAAATAAAAATAAATAATTTCATTTAATAATTATTGCAAGAAACTGTTATCATAAGGGATGAGTCTTTCCTTCTTAAATATGTAATTAGTAAATGTTATAATGTAATATATGATATATATAAATTTCTCCTTGAAATGTAAAAGAAACCAATAGTAATGATACTGTCATGATTTATTTATTCTGCCTCTGTACCACCTAACTCCTAAGCAAGATAAAATCCATGTATGTTTTCTTGCATTGGGAAACACTGTCCTAGTATGCCTCCCTCGCTTCCCATTACACATACGGGAAAAGTGTGGCTCAGCAGCATCAGAGACAAAACTAAAGCATCATCCTTTCCCCAAAGCCCCAGAATGCAGTCGATTGTGGCAGATTGCCTCAAAGTACTTCAGGGATGAGTTAATGCTACTTAATGAGGCAAGATTTAGAAAGAAAAGGAGAAACATGAGAAGAGCTGATATGGGGGAAGGCAGGGAGAATAGGCTTTGTTTATGGCTCTGGCACTGATTCATTGTTAATCCTCGAGTAGCTTGATTAATCTTCCTGGGTCTCTTGTTCCCATTTGTAAATGAGAGGTAATGAATGGGCCTTACAGAAACGCTAGGAGGAATTAATAAGGTAGCGTGTGTACAGCGCTCTGAGCTCATCAAGCAGCAGCCCTGGGTATCAAGCCAGCCCGCTGCTGTGATCAGGAAACCAGCAGACCGGGAGACAAAAGAAGTGAAGAAGGGCGGGGGAAGAACAGGGGGAATAGAAAAAGAGTAAGTGAAGTAGAATTAAACACAGAGCAGTGGTTTAAAAAGAGAGAAGGAAAGAAGAAAGGGAAGTGTACATTTGCAGAGAAATGATGGAGTTAGAAAATTAAGGACTAAATCCAGACAAGTCAGGGGAAAACTACTTGACTCCAGTTAACAACTGTAGGGAATAAGAAAAGAAAATAGGTCAAACGACTGACAAGGACGTGCTGATGTGGGTTAAACACAAAGGGGAGTGAACACAGCTTGTTCTGAACATTCGGAAAGTCATTTTAGGGTCTCTAGTTCCTCATTTGTAAAAAGGAAGATTGTGGAGGATTCTGAAGTATCTTTCAGCTGAGATGATACGACTTTAGGATGCTAAGGAAAGCTAAGAAAAAAAAAAAAAAAGAAAGAAAGAAGGACACACCAGTACATAGAGCATCGGGAGGAAATCAGGGTAGAAAAATTAGCAAAGATGAAGAAGCCATTTTACTTTATTCAGATTGTAATTAAAAATTCTCACTGCTTTCCATACAGGGAAAACAGCACTTTCATTAACCCTAGGGAAAGCCAGTCATTGTCCATTCACTATCTAAATGTCTCTGTCGAATAAGACAGGCGAAATTATCAGAGTTCTCTCCCCTTATTTATATAAAAAGAATCTTTCATTCGCTATTAAGTCTCTCAATTTTCTGTCAAAATATTGCATTTAATAAGTGAAAGGTTTTAATAACTCAAGAAATCAATGCAGTAGCTACCTACAGAAAGAAAAAGGGGAGGGAAGGGGAGGAGAAGGGAGGAAGGAGGGAGAGAGGGAAAGAAGAATGGGAGGGAAAAGAAAGAAGGAAAGGAAGGAAGAAAAAAGAACTTGAATATCACACATGAAGATAATATTCTTCTCTTTTGAGAAAAGTCACAAGGTTTTGCGTTGGCACTAAGAAAATTCTCTCCAAAGGAGTTAACTCAGGTAAAGGGAGTAAGAGAAAGAGATGATGGCATGTTCCTAGAGAAAGAGTCTCTGCCCTATTCCTCCTCACCCAGAACTTTCGCCCCATTTCTTCTGACTATGTTGGGCTTTTACCTCCTTTTCTGTATACGTTTCACAGTTTTAGAGACGAGGCCCACCTTTTGCCTGTGTACTGACTTGTCTACCAGTACTCATGAATCCTGCTCCTGAGCTCAGGCCTACTCAGAAGCCTGGCTCTGCCCTGAGTATTAGTTGACAGATATCCCTGGTGTTTCCTCTGTGTCTGGTCATCAGAGGACCCCAGCCCTCAGTATAACCTAACCTCCTCAACTATGTTCTGCCCATCACTTGGACAACTTGGCTATTTGGCATTAAATTCCTCAACCCCATCCCAATTCCAACTACTTCCTGTGATTACACATTATCTGTCATTCTATATTTCAGCTACTGTGTTTTTCCTAAAATCGAGGTGATAGCTGACATCAGAACCCCAGGGAGCCTGTGAACTGCTCTGGTCAGCCATGGAGGTGTCCAGCTTAGACAGGCCTTTAAGAGAGAATGAGCTATTCTGCAGCATGGGGGCTGATGGCTGTAAGTTCCAGCAGCAGTGTCTTTGGGATCTGGTGCAGTGCTTGATCTGAGGCCAACATATCAGAATGGATAAGGAGGAGTTTCTTGACCTGGGGGCACTCCCTTGGGATCTGTGACTTAACATCCTGGCCAGGATTCTCAGGGCTTGGTGAAAATTCTCTGCTAGTGTTGCCCTTGAAGCCTAGAAAAGCAATGAATCAGCCAGAGCAAAGTCAAACTCCTTGAATTGGTATAGGAAGAGATTCAGTGACTAAGGAAATTTGTCATGCTCAAATGGATATATTATGTGAGGATATATAATTTTTCCCTTGGTGAACCTCAAAGGACAACCAGAATGTGCTGGTGAGAGGCACACCAGCCTCATTCAGAATTTCAAGGTGACCTCCTCTGTAGGCCAGGGATGATGACATGAGAGGTAGGCACAGAGCTGGGTTCATTGATGGCAATGGGGATGATGGTGCTATGAAGCAATAGATCAGGTGGAAGCTCTGGTCAAGTCCAGAGGTGACAATTATCCTAACAACTTGGAAGGTCAGGATGGCAGTCAAGAGCTTTATCTGCAGATTTGTGGGGACACCTAAAAATACATGGCATCCCAAGGAGCAAAATAAAAGCAATAGAAATGGACAATGAGTGCACTGCTTGTTATATATAGTAATAAATTTACAAAGGAAGACAGATGACCAGAAGACTGAGGGCATTTACCTGAATACATAGTAAAGATCTCTCACCCAGGTCCCAGCCCTGAGTTGGTTGCACACCTGGAAGCCACTGATAAAGAGGTGGTTGGGTCCTCTTGGGGAATGACCATGACCATGCAGCACCATGGCAAGTACACACTGCAGAGGTTCCCACACTTCACCCCTAAAATGACCTACAACCATTTCCCAGTGATTGTACATTGGAGGAAATGGAATAGCAAACATTTTGAGGGAGGTAGACACAAAGCCTGAATTCACATTGATATGGTTGTTAGAGTGGGGGCACCCAGGGACCGGGCAATAAATGGGATCCTGACAAAAGCTTGTATTACAGTGGGCTCACTTGGACCATGGAGCCATCTTCTGGTCATTTCTTCTGTGGCTTACTATATCACTGGGATTGGCATAATTAGAAGTTGGAGTAATTTTCTCATTTGGTCCTTGATTTGTGAGGTAAAAACTATCAGAGTACAGCATTATTCATAATAGCCAAAAAAGCGGAAACACCCCAGATGTCCATCAACTCATGAATGGATAAATAAATTGTGATAGACCCATACAATGAAATATTATATGAAATAAAGAGGAATAAAATAATGATACATGCTACCACATGGATGATCTTGAAAGCATTATGTTAAATGAAAGATGCCAGCCACCAAAGATCATATATTATATTAGTCTATCTATATGAAATGTCTAGGAAAAGCAAATCTATGGACATGGAAAATAGATTAGTGATTGCCTAGGGCTGGGGTGAGGGGGATGCTGGGGAGAAATGAGGAATGACTACTGAGGGATGCAGGGTTGCTTTGTGGGTGATGGAAATATTCTAAAACTTATTTTAGTGATGGTTACACAATTATCTGGAAAAAAAAAAACCATTGAATTGCAAAAAAAGCAGCTCAGATATACCACCAAAATTCGAGTTTCCAGTAATATTCTAAAAATAAAGAGCTGAAAGCAAATAAACAAAGAGTTCTCTCAGAAAATAATTGGGATTTTTACAAAATTATTTTCCTTGAAATAGTTTTTGTCAAATTAATTTATATGGTCATTAAATTAGAAAGACCCTGCATGACCGATCCACCCATGAAGATGTGCCCATCTCTGCAATTAAGATTATAACAAAAATGACTTCATCCTCCCAGGCCACTTCAATGGCAAGTTCTGGGAGATAATCGGTGATTGACTTGTTACAAAACCAACTGGAACCTGCCATGGGGTAGAAAACTTCATATGGAGATGATTTATTGGTGGACATTGTATGTCCCAGTTATTCATTGGTGGGTCATAGTCAAACATCATAGATTTGGTGTGATTTAAAATTTATGAACTTTTATTATGTCTTTTAAATAGAGCCATGCTAGACAAAGTTGTAAAATATTAAAGAAAAGGAATCAGAGTGGTTAGGGCCAACTGGAAGTCTATGGAATTGCACCAAGCCTCAGCCAAAACAGGAAGTCAAACACTGCATTGCATCCTGGAGAGATGATGTAGACTAATGTCTTCTATAAATACCTAAAGGATCC
This sequence comes from Cabassous unicinctus, assembly GCA_029593785.1. NCBI lineage: Eukaryota > Metazoa > Chordata > Mammalia > Cingulata > Chlamyphoridae > Cabassous > Cabassous unicinctus. Next base: position 7,107 of record JAQZBX010026139.1, read on the forward strand.
AACATTAGTGGTCCCTATCTTATTGCCATTCAATTCACTAATATGGCCCTGAGTAAGCCGGACTTATCCTGAACCAAGCCGTTAGATTACCACTGGCAATTTCAAGTAGTGGTCCTCCATTTCAGCTTCTGGGCCAGGCACAGTATCATTCCTAGGGCAAAACAATGAGTGTTCTATGATTCTATATTTTAGTTACAGAATTTCTAATTGGTTGTTGTTCAAGACTCCCAACTCTTGATCACTATCTGCCTGCTTTATTTTATATTTTTCTTCTTCTTTGATGAAGCATATTTCTTAATCTCGCTGAGATTGGAACCATATTTATTTTGAAATCATTTTCATATTGCTTGATTCCATGACTTTCATTATGAATAAATGAATTTCCTTTTAGATTTATTCATTGCCACTGTTATTTTATTTCTGCTTCCAAACCTGTTTGAATGCATGTAGGCATTCTTTACTTCTGGCTCACACCTCCTTATCAAGGGTTTCATTATATTTCTTCCTCATCCCAGGACCTCAGTACACAACTGGGTTTTATATCGACGCCACTGCAATCACAGACTTGGTGACAGTCCATATCATGTGAGTTTTCTTTTAATTTTTCCTTACCTCAGCAGATATACAGGTTTAAGCAAGCTATACCCAAATCAACAGGTCCCTAATAATCCAGGATGCACGCTTTGATCACAGTTACTTCTCAAGATTCAAGGCCCTGGCTCCTTCCGCCTCCTTGAAGACACAGAACCCAGTAGATCAGTAGCTTCACCCAGCTTAGTGCCATATATTTATGCTTTCTATCTGCCATTCTGAGATTATTTCATTTCTGCATGTTGCAATATTCATTTCTTTCTGTTTTGTGTTTCTTTGTCTACTATTGTGTTTTATCTTTTACCTGACCTTGCATTTTAGGCTAATTCCAAGCATGAAATAACAGTGACATTTTGAACTTCAGCATTTAATTATGGCAGGTTATCTTATCTGTTTGCAATTGCTTAGTTTGTATAGAGATCAAGCTTGCCAGAATTTGGTTATCTAGGATGCCAAAGAGAAGAGAGTCCAGAGAGATGAGCCTGGCATTTTGTGTAACTTTTCTCCTTGAGGGACATGGCAGTTCAACATTAGCAGCTAGAAGGTGATAGGATACCAGATTGTGGCAGCCAAGAGGCTGAGAAACTGAGCAGAACACTCAGCAATCTAACAGGACTGATGGGAAATGAATTTATGGCCACCATGGAAGAGGGAATAAACCTGAACTAGACTGGAATTCTCAATGACTTTCAACAAGCTCCATTCCTGACCGTATTAGGTAAGCTTCCCACCCAATCTAGTTTCTAGAAGAATAACAAATGATTTCTGGAGGAATAAAACATCAGTAAGAGACCCTGATATTTAAATCCAACATTCAATTCAAAATTATCAGGCATACCATGAACCAAGAGAAATGCCTGAATGCTAAAGCACAAAAAGACACTAGAAACACACCAAAGAAGATGCAGGTAGTAAATCTAGAATCTTCAAATAAGTATGCTTACTAACTTAGTAATTATGTAATGAGCTAGAGAATTTCTGCAAAGAACTGGAAAGGAAAAAAATCATAGAAGCAAAAAAATAGAAAGGGGGGAATTAAGAACTCAACACATTAGAAACAGAGAAAACAGTGGAGTGTAATTAACATCAGTAGAAAATAATCAGCCTGATGGACATAGAAAATGAGGAAGTGTATTAAAATAGTATAGAAGGAAGAACTGTTTTTGTGAAATTTAGAGTTTCCTAAATATATATTATACTTCTGTAAAATGTTAAAAAGCAGCCAAAGGTGGGGGGGGGGTGCCCATTATCTTCAGTAGAGCAAAGAGGCTGAGAGCTGAATTTTCAACATAGATGAAAAAATTTGAAGACAATAGAATGACATGCTCAAAATACTGAGTGGAAATAAGTGTCAATCTAGAATTATGTACCCAAAGAAAATAGGTAAAGTGACATTGGAACAATGGAATATTCAGAGAGAGAAAGAAAGAGAAAGAGAGATCGAGGGAGGGATGAATATTGGCTCACATCATAGTTTCTTTAAAGAAATAATATATGGAAATTTCCAGACAGGATAAATATTGATCACAGAGAAAAGATTAGACATACTGGAAAGAATTAAGAAAAATGAAAGAGTGTATATATGGGAAATGTAATGAATATTGACTACTCAAAATAACCACAGCTAATGGATTTTGAAATATGGAATCAAAACACATAGTGACAATGGTACAAAAAACAAAGTAGGCATTATATGTAATTAAATGTTTCTACAGTTCTTATGTTATTTAGATCCTGTTAAAAGCACCAGTTTATATTAGACTTCAGTAAAAAAGAGATTCATGTTTTAATGTCTAAGGTAATTACTTAATGAATAGTAAACTGATATATAACTAATAAGATGGAGGGAGGAAGCCATAGAATAATAATAATAAAACTACTCTGTATTTAAGATGATAAGAGAGGAATTTCATTTTTACATATAGAAAACAAATACAAATATAGCAGTTTTATATCTAAGTTTCTCAATAATTACATTAAATATAAACTGACTACATACTCCAAATATAAGGCAAAGAGAATTGCATTGAGTTAAGCAATCAACCAGCAGAAAACTATAGCCTGCCTAAAAGAAGTATATCTTAAATATAAATGTTCAGAAAAGTAAAAAGATAGAAGATGACATATTATGCAAATTCGAATCCAAGATAACCTGGTTAATTCATACTAGATAAAACAGACATTAAGGCAAGGAGCCCAAGATATCAAGAAGCATAGTTATAAAAGTGCAGCCTACCAGGAAGAGAATCCGACATTAATTTTCTGAGCCTATTAGAACATAGCCTAAAATTTATACACAACAAATGTTGATAGAGCTAAAAGGAGGAAAACAACAAATAACAATTGTAGTGAAAGATTTTAACAGTTTTTTTTCAGTTACTTATAGGAAAAAAGCTCCCAAGAGATACAGAAGAAAAAGAGGATTAACAAATTTGACCTATTTGAAATATATCTATGTCAATTATGTGTGTGTGTATATAGATAGATAGATAAAGATATTTCAAATAGGTCAAATTTTTTATTTATATAAACAAATATATCACCAAACAAGAATAGACTTTCATCTTCAAGTACACTGAATACAATATTTGCCTATATTGTTCACATGCTGGATCATAAATCAAGTATCAATGCATTCTAAAGGGCCAAAATAATTCACAATATCTTATCTGTATACTGCAGAGTTGTTAGCAATAACTAACAGATGCACAACTAGGAAATCCCTACATATTTGTTATTTAATAATTTCTTTTCTAATTGTTGCATTCATTAGTGAATGTATCAATGGACATGAGAAGCTATCCTTAGCTAAATATAAAAGAAAATATAACATTTTGAATTCTGTGTAGAAATATAAAGCTTTTTTCAAAAGGAAATATATTGTCTTTAATAGTTGTAATAGAAGAAAACAAAGAAAGGCTGATATTTAATAATCTAAGTTTCCATCCCAATAAATTACCAAAAAATGGCAAATTAATCCCAAAGAAAGTATAAAGGAGGGAAATAAGTGTTAAAAACATGCAAAGAGGTAATCAACAAAGCCAAATTGGTTCATTTAAAAGACTAATAATTTGTCTACACTCTGGCAAGACTGAGTGAAAAAGATATAAATATCAGGAATGCAAAATCACTACAGAATCTACAGTTATTAAAATGTAATTAAAATACTTCTGAATAATAATTTCATGGCAATAAACTTTAAAATTTAAAGAAATAGACAAATTCCCACATAAGAAATAGACAAACTGACATAAGAAATAGCAGAATATGTAAATAGTCCTTTATCTTTTTAAGACAGTAAATGTTAGCCATCCACCTCCAAAAATTCACCGCAGACCCAAATGCTGTCAGTAAAAAATATTTACTAACATTTAAGGCAGAAACAAATCCAATCTTTGGCAAACAGAAAAGCAGACTACATCTTAACTCATTCTATGAAACCAACATAAACTTGATAACAAAATATGACATGGACATTAAAATGGAAATTCATAGGCCAACATCTTTTATGAGTACAGATGAACAACTCTTTAATAAAATATTATGAAGCAAAATATAGTGATATGAAGAGGAAAAAAAAGGATACTACACCACAACAAAGGTGGGTCTATTTCAGAAATTAAGACTGATTTCTATTAGGGAACCAATCCAGGTATTTTCCACATTAACAATGCAAAGAAGAAAAATCATTTGACCCTTTCCATACACACACAAAGAATATATATTAAATTCAGCATTCTTTACAGTGCAGTCTAAACAGATGCCTTTTTTTTTATGTCTTTAGTGAATGATAGACATTTGAGTTACAAGATCTATCTGCCGAAGGAAAATGTGCAGAAGACATGATATTCAAGGCGTTTATCAAGAAAACTGCTAATTATGTGTGTGTATTTACTTGCCTGTGGTGTGTAAGCAATTTTAGATTTCAGAGTGGACTTGCTGTCCACCACAACTCTAATTTAACCTAGTGCCTAGAGCTATATGAGTCTCACAGGCTACTTTGTCCTTTCCCCCGACAGTGTCTAATTTCAGGATCTGGACCTTCCCTATAAATCTTTTTTAGTCAATTTTATTGAAATGTATTAACAAACCATTCAATCCATCTAAAGGGTACAATTAATGGCATCTGGTATAATCACAGAGTTGTACATACATCACCGCAATCAATATTAGAGCATTTTCATTAGTCCAAAAAAGAAACATCCTCTACCCCTTAGTAGTCATGTCTCAATCCCTCTATCCTTCCTCTGTCCTACATAACTGCTAAGCTATTTCTGTCTCTAAAATTTATTTGTATTTACGTTTTGTATAGATGGAGTCAAACAATATATAGTACTTTGTGTCTGGCTTCTTGCACTTAGCCTACTTCCTTTTTTACCATTGTTGGAAGGATACTAATACATTACTATTCCCTAAAGTCCATAGTTTGCTTTGGTTGTACTGTTCCCCAAATATCACCCTACTATTAACATCTTGTAACATTAATGTATATTTGTTCTGTTTCAGAGAAAAGCATTCTTATACATGCACTATTAACCATACTCGTTATCCACAAGAGGGTTCGCTATGTTATACAGTCCCATGTTTCATCTTTTAGCTTTCCTTCTAGTGACACACACGACCTTAGATTCTCCCTTTCAACCTCTATCATATCCATATATTAGCACTGCTAACCTCAAACACTGAAGTGTGCTTTCATAATTTCTATTTATTTCCAAATATTTACAAACCACATTTTTACCAATTCTGCACCAAATAAGCCTCAACATTTCATTCTCTATCTTCATTCTATCCTCTGGTGACCTATAACCTAGCTATTAGCTCCATGAGTTTGACTATTATATTTAGTTCATAATAGTGAAATCATACAATATTTCTACTTTTGTGTCGGGCTTGCTTCACTCAACATAATGTCCTCCAGGTGCATCCATGTCATCTTATGCTTCAAAACTCCAATTCTTCTTACAGCAGAATATTCCATCTTAAGTAGATAGCACAATTTGTTTATCCATTCGTCAGTTGATGGACACCTGGGTTGCTACCATCTTTTGGCAATTGTGAATAATGCTGCTATGAATATCAATAGGCAGATGTCTGTTTGCGTCCCTGTTCTCAGTACTTTTGGGTGTATACCTAGTAGTGGGATTGCCGGATCACATGACTGATCTATATTTAACTTTCTTAGTAACTGCCAAACAGTTTTCCAAAACAGCTGTATCATTCTACATTCCCATCAATGTAAATAATCATTCCTATTTCTCCACATCCTCTCTAACACTTGTAGTTTTCTGTTTAATAGTTGGCAGCCTAATAGGTGTGAAATGATATGTCATTGTACTTTTATTTGCATTCCCCTAATAGCTAGTAATGTTGAACATTTTTTCATGTGTTTTTTTTCACCATTTGTATTTCCTTTTTGGAAAAATGTCAATTTAAGTCTTTTGCAAAAATTTTTTATTGTTGAGTTGTAGGATCTCTTTATTATATCATGAATATTAAGACATTATCGGATACGTGATTTCCAAATATTTTCTCCCATTGAGGAGACTGTCTTTTTACCCTCTTCACAAAGTCCTTTGAAGTGCAAAGTGTTTAATTTTGAGGAGGTTCCTTTTATCTATTTTTTTTTTCTTTCATTGTTCATGTTTTGGGTATGATAATACCCCACCTCCTATCTACAAATGTCAAGGATACTTTCCTACATTATCTTCTAGGAGTTGTATAGTCCTGGTTTTTGTGTTTAGGCCTTTGATTCATTGTGAGTTAGGGAGAGGGATGGGGGTCCTCTTTCATGCTTTTGGTTATGAATATCCAGTTCTACCAGTACCACCTGTTAAAGAGACTGTTCTGTCACAGTAGAGAGGACATGGGAAGTTTATTGAGCATCAGTTGATCGTAGAGATAAAGGTCTATATCTGAACTGTCAATTCTATTCCAGTTACCAATGTGTCTATCTTTAGGCCAATACCATGCTGTTTTGACCACTTAGCTTTGTACTATACTTTAAAATCAGGAAGCATGAGTCCTCTGACTTCAATCCTTGTTTTTAGGGTATTTTTGACTATTACTGGCCCCTTTCTCATCCAAATAAATTTGGTAATTGATTTATCTATTTCTGTAAAGTAGGCTTTTGGAATTTTGATTGGGATTGTGTTGAAACTGTAAATCAATTTGGGTAGAATTGACAACTTAATAATATTTAGTCTTCCAATCCATGAACAGAGTTGGTGTAGGTTGTACATATGTTTCTAGTTATGTATCCATTTCATCAAGGTTGTCTAATTTGTTGGCATATGGTTTTTCATAATATCCTCTTGTGATTCTTTTTATTTCTGTGGGGTCAGTAGTAATGCCCCCCTTTCATTCCTGATTTTATTTATTTGCATCTTATTTCTTTTTTCTTTCATAGTCTAGCTAAGGGGTTACCCATTTTATTGATCTTCCCAAAGAAACAGGTTTTGGTTTTGTTGATTTTCTCTATTTTTTGTTGTTGTTGTTGTTGTTGTTCTCACTTTCATTGATTTCTTTTCTAATCTTTATTTCTTTCATTCTGCTTCCTTTGGTATTAATTTGCTGTTATTTTTATAATTCTCCCAGGTGTTCAGCTTTTCTATTTTTTTCCTTTTTAATATGGCATTTAAGGGCTATAAATTTCCCTCTCAGTACTGTTTTTGCTGCATCCCATAAGTTTTGATACGTTGTGTTCTTGATTTCATTCACCTGGAGATATTTAGTAGTTACTCTTGGAATTACTTCATTGACCCACAAATTGTTTGAGTGTGTTGTTTAGATTCCATATATTTGTGAATTTTCTCCTTTCCCACCTATTACTGATTTTCATCTACATTCCATTATGGTCAGAGAAGGCTCTTTGTATAATATCAATATTTTAAAGTTTATTGAGGCCTGTTTTGTGACCCAAAACATGATCTGTCCTGGAAAAGATCTATGAGCACTTGAGAAGAATGTGTATTCTGATGATTTGAGGTATAATGTTCTGTATATGTCTGTTAGGCCTAACTTGTTTATCATATTGTTCAAGTTTTCTGTTTTCTTGTTGATCCTCTAATTGTTCTATCTATTGTTGTGTGTGGTGTATTGAAGTCCCCAATTATTATTGCAAAGACATTTATTTCTCCCATCAGCTTTGCCAGAGTATGCATAATGTATTTTGGGGCACCCTGGTTAGGTGCATAGATATTTATGATTGTTATTTCTTCCTGGTGGATTTTTCCTTTTATTAATATATAATGTCCTTCTGCATTTCATAACATTTTCACATTTAAAGGCTGTTTTGTCTGATATTAGTATAACTACCCTACTCTTTTTTGGTTACTGTTTGCATGAAATAGCTTTTTCCAACCTTTCACTTTCACCCTATTTGTATCCTTGGGTCTAAGGTGAGTCTCTTGCAGACACCATATGGATGGTCCATATTTTTTAATCCACTTTGCTAGTCAATGTCTTTTGATTGGTGATTTTAATCCATTAACATTCAATGTTATTGCTATAAAGACATTACTTACTTGGACTGTTTTATTCTTTGGTTTTCATTATGTCACATCATATTTTTATTTTTTTTTACCTTTTTGTTTACCCTTTCTGATAATCTTCATTTCTACGCTCTCTTCCAAGCTCCTCTATCCTGGCTTTTACTTTCAAGACACAGAATTACCTTTAGTATTTCTTGTTGAGCTGGTCTCTTGTTTATGAACTCTCTTAGTTTCTATTTACTTGTGAATATTTTAAACTCATCCTCATTACTGAAGGACAATTTTGCCAGATAAAGAATACTTGACTGGCAATTTTTCTCTTTCAGTTATTAAATATACTACTGTCTTCTCACCTCCATGATTTCTGATGAAAATTCTGCACTGTCTTATTGGGTAGCTCTTGCATATGAAGGACCACTTTTCTCTTGCTGCTTTCAGAAATTTCTCATTATCTTTGGTACTTGACATTTTGAATAGCATATGTCTTGGAATAGTTCTATTCAGATTTTTTCTGTTTGGAGTATGTTGCATTTTTTGGATATGTCTTTCATATGAGTTGGGAAATTTTTAGCCATTATTTCCTCAAATATTATTTCTGTCCTTTATCTTTTCTCATCTCCTTCTGGAACTCCCATGACACATATATTGGTGTACTTTGTGCTATCATTCAAGTCCCAATTTACTGTTCAAAATTTTTCCATTCTTTTTTCTATCTGTTGTCTTTTCAATTTCAGCAGCTCTGTCGTCCATTTTCTGATTTTTATTCTGCCTTTTTGAATATGTTGTTGTATGCCTCTAATATATTTTTTCTCATCCATTCTGTCTTTCATTCCCATAAGCTCTGTTATTTTTCTACTTAAGTTTTCAAATTCTTCTTTATGCTCCCCTAGTGTCTTCTTAATGTCCTTTATCTCTTTAGTCATATTTTCCTTCAGCTTCTTGAATTAATTTAGGAGATGTTTGAACATCATTTATTAATTCTTTTAAATCCTGTGTCTTGTCTGGTATTTTGATTTGTTCCTTTGACTTGGCCATATCTACCTGTTTCTTAGCATGGCTTATAATTTTTTGCTGATATCTAGGCATCTGATTATGATGGTGATTTTCAGCAGATGGTCGGTTTCTCTCTCTTGCCTAAGATCTTATTGTTTTGCCAATCTTTCTGTTACAACTCTTCTTTGATTCTTGGTTCAATTTTTCAAGGTCCTTAAAATTGACCCTGTTTGATCAAAACAGGGCCAGGGTTCCACTAATGGGGTTCAGACCTGTTTCCAAGGGCCTTGTTGAGGGGCACAATAAAGGCACCACAAAGCCTCACTATCTTGGCCTGCCAGCAGATGGCGCTCCTTGGTAAATGTCTTTGCTCAACCCCTTGGGGGGAATCTGTTCACCAAAATTACCACCGGGTGGGCTGTGCTGAAGCAATGTCAAGGACAGTTCCTCCTCCAGACTGACTATTCAGAGCCAAGCCGTGAAGTTCAAACTTGCTGATCAGAAGCCACTCTCCTCCCTCAGTTGTACCCTCCCTTTTTCCATGCAAAGTCTCCGCTCCCCTTTGCATGGGCAGCAGCCAGTGTTGGGTCAGTAAGGGATGGTTTTTGGGAAGGCATGCTATCTAGCTCTCCACCAGTTCCTGGGTGGCAACAATGGCATAGCTGTGCCCAGCCAAGACAGTTGTAAACCGTGGGACCCAGCAAACCAGATTCGTCAGCCAAAAGCTGAATCAGCTATAGGCTGTGTTGCTCCTTCTCCCATTTCCTGGGGAAGTGGACCCCTGCAACTCTCTGAGTCCATAGCTGCCTGCCAGGCATGGGAAGATCCGAAGCTATATGCTCCGTAAGTTGGGGTTGGATGCCAGCAGCAGCAGTGGCATGAGCTACTCACAGATCCTCACCACAGAGGCTCCTTCTCTTCACCCCTCTCTGTTTTGTGTGTGGCCCAGCACTTTCTAGGTCTCCAGAGCCCTACAACAGTGGTCCCAGACAGTTTCTGATTGTCTTCTAACTATATTTCTGAGAGAGAAGTGAGCCTGTAACTCTCCTGAAGTCCATACTTCCCTGTAAATCTTAATTCCACAGTAATTAACAGGATTATTCATTTCTAAGTAATTTTGGTCATTTTTATGATTTCTAATTTAAATATTTTACCTGTCCCCATCATCTACCACCTTTCCACACCTGAGAATAGTGCAGTGATTTTTAAAACTTTAGTGGAATTGGAAGCAAAACATTGACAGTATTTGGAATTTGAGTTATTGCTCTATTTAGGATTTCCACTCTCAGAGAGTTGGTAAATCTAATTTCTGAATCACTTCGTTTTAATTGTGAGCTATACCTTAGAGATTTTCTAATGAAACCTTCTTATTTTACAGATGAGGAAATTGAAGTTAGGTGATATCATCAAAGCAAGATTAATTAAGACTGAACCTGGACAAGGACTTAGAAAATCTTGGCTGCTTCTAATCCTATTTTCCCTATGCAGCAGGCTGCTCTTCTCAATTTCTCAATGTGAATTAGAAAGAGGGGTAATTATAAGATAAGTCACACCTGTAAAATCTCAACTGAAATAAGGGTAAATTAAAACATATGAAAACCTTCTAAGACTTCTATTTGCTTAGTATTTAATAATTTCCTAATGTGACATAAAAAATGATTACTTTGAGTTAAAAGGTGGAGGGATTAAAAGGGTGTTCTGGGAGAAAACAAAGAACTAAAAAAAAAAAACACCACTCAGGTTGAAGATTGGCCATAGAGGAGGTACAGCTATAGAGGAGGTACAGCCATAGAGGAGGTACAGCCATTGAGGAGGTACAGCCATAGAGGAGGTACAGAGGAAATAGGGTGTTTCATGATGAATCAATGTATATAGTCCTGCTTGACTGGAATCATGTTGTGACACATGATTAACATCTCTAGACTTAAAATGGGTGCACTAATGGAAAGAAAGAAGTCTGGTTTATGAAAGTGTAACCTCCTCTTTCATCCATTCAAAAACCAATTCCTGGCAAGAGCAAAGTAAAGAGCACAAGCAAATACACGTTGAAATTAGAGAGAATGAAAAGTTCAGACAATTTCAAAATGGCTGGAGTTTGGAGGTATGCTTTTAATACAGTGAGAAGAAATGAGGTTGGAGGTGTAGGTGGAGAGCTGATGCAGAATTCTATGGTAGTCATTAGTCTTCTCACACCGATCCCCAGCTCTCCTTTTTAAACACACAGTAGGGCTGAATTTTCTGACTCTACTAGATCTGGCTAATAATGGTTGACAAAGGTGACATTTGGGGGATTCTTCCCAGAGCTTGAGTTTTGGTTTGAGAACCTCCAGAACTTTCTTTCCCCCTGGTTTGATGACCAGCAGTGTTCAAAATGGAGGCTGTTCTGTTAGCCGCATTTCCTGAGTGAATGTATTAAGTAAAGACCTTCGGATATCCACAACGGAGGTGTTGCATTAGGGAAAAATAAATCTTTGCTCTTTTAAGGCTTTGATTTTAGGGGTATTTCTTACCCTGGTGCAACTCAGACTGCCTAATACTCTCATAAGACATTTTAGAATTTGAGTCTATATACAGTCCATGGATGAGCTTAGTGAAGGCTGAACCATGATGAGGGAAACATTGATATGTGCCACCCAGATGCCTCTTCAAGGAAGAACTTGGAAGCGTAGAGCAAAGCTGAGGACAAATTAACCCCCAGAACTTAATCAACAGAGAGACAAGCTCCAAAAAAGTTTAAACTTCCAATCAAGACATTTCTGCTATACCCAAGTCAGGGCCCTGATGAGAAAGTATGAGACTCTACCCCTCAGGATGGGGACGTCTGGATTGATGAACCCTTCTGTGATAGTTTGAGGCTTTCGTGGACCCCACAAAATTATGTTCTTAAAGCTAATCCATTCCTGTGGTTGTGAACCTATTGTAGGCGGGACTTTTTGATTAGGTTACTTCGGTAAGGTGTGGCCCAGGGTGGCTCTTAATCCTTTTAATGCAGTTCTGTATAGATGGGATGAATACGGAGAAAAAGACATATAGAAAAACCCACAGAACAGAAAGAAACCCACAGGAAGCAAGAAACTGAAGGCGATGAAACCCAGAAGAGAAGGGAGAGACAAGCAGATGCCAACATGTGTCTTGTCATGTGAGAGAGGAGTCCAGGATCACTGGCAGCCAGTCTTTGGGAAGAAAGCATCACCTGATGAAGCCTTGGTTTTACATTTTCATGGCCTCAGAGCTGAAAGCTTATACGTTAACAAATCCCCACTGTAAAAGCCAACGTATTTCTGTTACATTGCATTTTGGCAGCCTAGAAGACTAAACACCTTGGAAGCTTAAAAATCCAAATTCATCTTTAGCCTTTGAGCCTTCAGGAGTGGCTCACCATAACCTGTTAAGAATGAGTATTCCTCCCTTGTTTAAAGAACTTAAGAGGTTCCTCTCTCTAGGAATTGTGCTCTCTACGTGGTGTCTGCCCCCACTTTCGCCTACACCTTGTTTTAAGTCACTGCATAATCCACCTGGGAACATACTGGGCCTGATAAAAGAAGGAAGGGACTATACCTCAAAGGAGTAGCAAGATCCAGAAAGCATGGATTGACAGCATATGGGGGTATGCAGAAGACTGGACTCTGACGGTGGTTATTACAGGGCAAGTGGAAACAAGTCATATAACAGACAGGTTTTTGATTTGGAAAAATTCTTCTTATACACAACTTTTAACACCCTGAAGAGATGGTGCAAACTGGATACTAGGATGGTTCCCTGAGGCATGGCAAAGCTATATAGTAGGGATGCCCTGAATCATTGGATGGTGGCATGGGTGTAAAGGTCCCGCATATTTGGCTCAATATGGGACAGATCAGTTGAGCCACTTTACTTGAGAGCTCCTCGTGGAGTTGGCCAACGCTGTTGTTGGGACCTCATGAAGTTCAAATTTTCCCTTTGCTAAACCCTGCTTTCCACAGGGGTTGATTCCAACTACACTCTGTCCTAAACATTCTATATGCTAATCTCCACCTCAGAATATGCTTCCTGCAGAGCCAAATTGTGATGCATGATTTCAAACATTTGGGGACAAATTTATAGATAAGTGAGTTGTTAAGCACCAACTGTTTGCCAAATACTATAAAAGTATCCATTTTATTGAATTAAGTACTATCACCCTCATTGTACAAATGAGAATACGGAGGGTCTCAGATTATATGACTTGTTCAAGACTGGCTGATTTTAAAAGGTACACCATTAAGTCTCTAAGCTATATCTCCATGTTTCCACTGCAGAGGCTTTTTCAGGCCACACTGGGCTCCAGATAATGGTTCCTCCAAAAGCGATTATCAGAGACCTCGTAATCAGTGAGATCAAAGGGTCAAGAGAATAAGGTGCAGGGGCACTAGCCCTACAGAAGCCCCAGCAAAGCCACCTTTATGTGTTATAACACCGAGTCTAATGAGATGTGTTTAAAAAAGAGATGCTGCTGATACAAAAACAAGTTTGAAAATAACTGTCCTGCTATGACAATATGCATTCCTTAGAGCTCAGCAGAAAATTAAAAATTAAAAATGAATTACCGTACTGAATATTTCACACAAACTTACACACTTATACACACACACAAACATGCACATTGTGGCTATTAGGACACTTAGAATTTCTGACTACAAAGTGACATTTCCTAGTACCTTTTTTTCCCCATCCTTTAGTTAATTCTATCATTGTACCTTATTGCTGTAATTAAATAGGCATGCATATTAATAAAAACATGAACTTTGCAACAATATTTGTGGGTATAAACACGCTGTGAGAAAATACACATAAAACTGAAATTAAAGGGTTTGGTGACATGAATATTAAACTGGAATATAAAATGCCTGAAATCATTTCAATTTTGGGGATACATTTAAAGCCAAGGTGACAAAGATTTGATGGGATGCCTTGACATCAATTATGTAATGAAGAATGGTAATCATATTATAAAATTATATTGTGACTGAAAATACTTCAAATTTTATTTTCAGTAAATTTGATTTCTACTTTATCCACATAAATATTGCAAATGTTTAAATTTATGTATTACTGAATATATGCTTTTAGATATTCAGTGATATTTTAAAATAGAAGTCTGAAAACAAAATCAGCCAAAACAACAAAACTTAGAAAGGTAAACTTAAGTTACCAAACATGATATTTGAACAGCTCTATGCCCACATGAGCAATTTCTATTTTCCTCACAAAACAGAAATAACAGCCAATCCTTAGTTTGACAACTGAAGTAGTAGGTAACTATATTCATGGGACAGAAATGTCACTTTCAATATTTTGAAAATATTAAATTCATTTATATTTATAAATTTTGAAAAGATTCTTTTTGAAAAAAAAAAAGGAATATCACAAAAACAGAAATTGGCTGTGAAGTCCAAAGAACTTCATATTCAGTCAAGCCCAAAGACTTGAGGCTTCTGAATGGGGAGTCCACATTTCTAAGAAGAAGAATCTTTCTGGTTCAAACCGAGAAAGGAGAGATGTATCCAATTCTGATTCAGTAATTACAAGCCAACAAGTTTATATTACCAGAATAGCTGGCAGGTATTAAATTATGTGAGTAGGGCTGGGAATGGAACTTGCAGAGAAAGGGAATCAAAATAAGCTTGGAAAATGCTTTTTGGAAAATAGAGATGTCTCCTGGGAAAGGGAGAGAGGGAGGGAGGGAGGGGGAAAGAGAGAAGAAGAAGGAAGAAGGAGGAGGAGGAAGAAGGAAGAGAAGAGGAACAAGATAAATTAGGAATTTATACCTAAAGTCTGGAGAAATCCAGAATCCATGCCCTCATCACCTTGGCCATTATCTTTTATGTCAACTACTGTAACATCTTCCTAACCTCCTCTCAAGATCCACTCTAAATTCTCTTCAGTCCAATCCCAACAATGGAGGCATAGTCATCCTTTAAAATGAAAACGTAACTGTGTCATTTGGCTCCTTAAAACCTTTCAAGGACTCTCCTCTGTTCTTTAGGGAAATGATCACAACCCTCAGCAAAGCCCACGGAGTCCCAGGTATCTACTGCCATGGCCTTCCCCCGCCTCATGAGCTTGTACACTTCTTCTCACTATGCTCTGTCAGGCTGACCCTCCTCAGGTCCTCCAAGCTATGCAAGCAACTCCCTCTGCCCCTTCTCCTGAGCTCGTTCACGCCTACTCATCTCCCATGTATCAGCTCAACTCTTAAGTCATCTGGGAGGCTTTTCATGATGCCTGCAGACCATATTCTATTACTGTTATCCACTGTCAACTCCCTGTGCATTTCTCCTTTATAGCATATCTTTCATTTTTACAGTTTTATGTACCTGACTGGTGCCAGAGTCCACCAATAGACTGCAGTCTCCATGAAAGCAGATCAAATGCCTGCTTGTTTTCCCTTCTTGGTTTCTGCATTCAACACCGTAAATCTCAAGAAATGTCTAGGTGATTATACAAATGATTAAACAAATGAAAAGAACTGATTCCTATTGTATTGCTTTTGGATCTTATCCAGTTTGGTTCATTTAGGTGTTCCCAGGTTAGTGTAATCATGAACTTACTTTCTGTTCCCAAAAGTAGAACTCAAAGCAGACTGTCTTAAAAAAAAAAAAAAAAAAAGTAAATAAAAGACTGAGGGGGGTTCTTGAAACAAGGGACAATCCAGAGCCAGGACTTCGCAGGATTCTGTGGTAGACCACACACAGTCTGTGTAAATGGCGCCTCCTGGAGGGGAGGCAGCACAGCACAGGCAGCACTGCCCAAAGGGCCTCTACGTGAGTGGGTAAAATACTAGTCAGCTCAATGCCACTCCCTCCCTTCTCTCTGCCAAATTAAAAAAAATTAACAAACAAACAAAACCAGGAGGTTAGGGTAAAGAGGAAAGATTAAATTTATTATTTTTTTTTTATTTTTAAAGGAGCTTTAGATTACATAAATGTTAATAAAAAACGTAAGGGATTCCGATATGCCCCACTCCCTTCCCCCTCATACTTTCCCACATTAACAACATCCCTCATTAGTGTGGTACATTTGTTACAATTGATGAACACAAATTGAAGCACTGCTACTAACCATGGACTACAGTTTACATTACAGTTTACACTCTGTCCTGCACAATTTTGTAGGTTATGACAATATACAATGGCCTGTCTCTGTCACTGCAATGTCATGCAGGACAACTCCAATGTCCCAAAAATGGCCCCATATTACACCTATTCTTCCCTCTCCCATTCCTTAGAACCTCTGGTGGCCACTGCCTTCACATCAATAATAAGTGTTCTTCCATTGCTAGAAAAATAATAAGTCTATAGAAGAATAATAAGTCTACTTAAGTCCATTGTTCATTTTGCAGTCTTGAGGATTTGGGGATGGTGATTCCCACTCTGCTTCTAATTGAGAGGAAGCTTAGATCCCATAGGGCAGATGGATATCTTAAAGTAGATGCTAATCCTGATAGGTGCAATGCAGGCTGATTTTAGAGAAAGGGTACAGAATTTTTCTAATAGCTTGTAAATCCTCAAAAATTGGGTCCTTCCCTCCTGTTCAGAGAGAATAGATTTGCATCTGTGGGTGCAACCATTACAATAGAAGATGTGCAGAGCAGGAGTGTGTCCATTGGCCCAAGGCTGCCCTGACAGACGACAGCTACTAGGTCCTCTTTAGTAATGAGACTCGTCTGGTGTAATTTTGACTCTTAATGGGAGCTCCTGGGCTATGAAGGATCAAGGCTACTGGGGCACAAGTAACCCATTAATCCTTTTGGTGTAATTTTTCTGTTAATCTAAAATGAAAGTTTATTATTATAAAATGCATAGCTAAAAGCTTATATTTTAAACATATAAGTATAGTTATGTTTATGTTTTAAACAGAAATTCAAGCTGTCACATTCTATCAGCTGAATTTATAGTCAAGGCACTCAGGCTGCAACTGAATTAGGGGAGTAGCTACTGCCTGAAAGTTTTGTTATAAATTGGTATTTTCTTTGGGAGCCCCAACCCACAAATGGAGTTTCAGGGACCACTGAAACTGTTAACCTGACGGGTTAACAGTTATATGTGCTGAACCAATTAGAGGTGGGTAACCCTGGTTACAGAAATAATTATTCTGGATTACGATGTTAATGTATGTGTATACATACAGCATTCACCATCTTGGGACATTAGGGGACACCACACTAGGAGCTGGAAATGAAAATACGTTATATATTAAAAGACGTTTTGGATAGAGTTGACAGTAACACATTATAATGAGTATAACTAACACTGCCGAATTATAAATGTGATTGTGCCTGAAAGGGGTAGTCTAGGGAGGTTAATGTTAATTGAAAGACAGCTAGAGGATAAACTAGGGATTGTATAATAGTGACTTCAGTAGCAGATGAGGATTGTGGTTAATAATACAAATACAAGACTGTTCCTGTATTACAAGGTGGGAAAAATACAACTTATGTAATTTATATGTTATGGTTAACAGCAATATTGTAATATTTTTGTAGCAAAGACAAAGAAGGTACTATATCAATGTGAATTGGTAAAAACAAAACAAAACAAAAAAAAACCATGGGATTTAGTGTTATGAGATGTGACTATGACTCAACTTTGTTTTTTTTCATTTTCTTCATTGACAAGGAGACCTTGGTCATGCCATTTAACCAAGCTTGTGCTCTCTTATTCATCATTTGGAACACTGGAGAAACAATTGAGTTTGTTTTTAAGATTAAACAAGATAAATGTGCCTGGACAGGATTTTTAAAAGTAAGGCTTCCACAATTTGTAAAGCTGCCTTTTATCTGTTATTTTATTTTTTGAGGTTGAAATAAAGTTAAAATAAAAAAACTAGTTGTGGTCATCATTGTTATTTTACCTGAAAGACACTGCTGTTATCAGGACCAGAATATATTTTCCTTTAGTAGTTTTTAGCCTTGTAGGAGTTGTCCTGATAAAAGAATAAAAGGTATGCGTGGTTTACAGGTCTGGGAAAACACTTCTGTTCCCCCATCCCCTCCTAGTATCAGAGCTGCTGGAGGGAATTCAACATATCAAACCACATCCCAAATACAACACTCTTCAGATGATTGGTATAGCATGAATTATTCCAATTTAAATTATCTCCCTCCTACAGCTGGAAAAAAAAACAACCCATATTTCTAAATAACCCTCAGGACTATTTGTTACAATTTTTAATACAATGTATTTCTGAGAAAGGAATACAAAAATCTTGTTATAACTTAGGACAATAGGTAAATGTCACAAATTGTTATACTCATCTTTATTTTTCCTCCAAGAGAGGGATGAAAGTCATTAACTATAAGGAAGATGGTAGGGAGGGTTCAGGATGATAATGAGGAATTTGAACAAGTTCTCCCAGAATAGGATTACAAGCAATGCTGGGTACCATGAGAACCAAATAAGGTCGGTTCCACTCTGTCTCTCTTCTATAGATAACAAAACGTACTCAAGGTCACTCAGAAAGTACGTGCAGGAACCAGGATTCAAAGATAAGAGCTCACGCATTTAGGCACTCAACCAAGAGTAATCTCACCTATTGTCAGGAATATTAATTACTATAAACCTAATGTATTATGCCAGTAAATGGAGAAGAGAGGCTTTAGGACAAGGAAATATAATAAAGAGGAGGTGACTGCAACCCCAAGAACATGGCGACGGCGGGAGGATTTGGAAACCAGCCCAGTGGAGGCTGAGACTGCCTGGGACTCAATGGGTAAGTATATTATAGTGAGAGAAGCCACATGGAAACTGGAAAGGAGTAAAAGGAGTAAAAGTCTGGAGCAAAGAGTGGAAGAAGGAAATGGGAAGAATCTGAGAGAGGTTGTGTTTGGTGTGGTGAAGTATGACATCAGAAGACATCAACTTCAGTAATACCTGAAAAACAAGATGTGGACTTCAGAACACATGAAAGGTAGTCTATGGAGGTTGACTGCTGAGGATTTCTTAGGAAGCATATAATTGCAAATTCCATTTATTCTTATATTACTATTTCTTTACCTGTTCTATTAACTTGTGGATGGAAACACCACTACAGGTAATCGGGAGGGGGAAACATATTTATACCCACCCAAGGAACTGAAATAGATGAAGAGTGCAGTTAGCAATCCTTAACTGCCGTGCTTAGTATTAACCGTAAACTTACCAATTAAAATACACCAATTGAAAGTTCTCATTTCTCTTGCCTTTACTGATATTGAGTGAAGAGAAGTGAATCGCTTGAATCTAGTGACCTTGATATGTGAAATGCATTTAATATATTGAGGTCTGACCAAATCTTGGCACTCTCATTTCTGTTTTCAGCGAAATCATTCCTGCCTTCTTTTTTCATTGAAAAATTGATGACTTTCCATACCACCTCAATATGATAACAGGGATACACAAAAGAGTGGCCAAAGGTGTTACCTCATGATGCTTTGGTTTCAGTTTTGCTGTGGGGAAAATTTCTCTTCTCTCTCATATAGGCAAACACCTACTTATCTTTCAAGTCTCAGCTCAAAGAGAATGACTTCATTATATGACTGGATCTTTCTAATGTATTATAAGAGCACATGAGGAGTATCCTTGTATGATTTATTCTATATTTCCAAAACCAAGCAAAATAGCTGCAAACAAGTGATATAAATAAACATCAGTTAAATGAAGTATGAAAAATGAACAAATGAATGAATAATGGAAGATATATGCTGTTAATGTGTTTAATGGCTGAACATAAAGGGCAACTATTTCATTGTAATGTGGTATATGTACAACTGGATATGAAAGCACAAATAGACAAGCAAAAGTTAATATGAGAACAAAAGGAAGGGGCAATTGACTTAAAATAGAGTAACTAGGGGAAAAGTTCTCAGAGGAGGTTAATTCCACCATGAGAAATGGTAGAAAACTATGAGTTAACTGGGGAAATAAGAATGAAGGGATATCTGGACAAAGAAAGAGTTTTAAAGATTTCCCTTGCTAAATATTTGGTACTCTGGGACCTCTGTAACTCTAAATTATCTTTCTATGCAACTCCTGTGCCCCACTTCCAAATCAACCATCCGTGGGTTAGATAAAGATAGCTGCATTTATTGAGATCCTCAAATATATGCATAGGTAGAACATATGTAGGAAAGATTAGATAGGTGATCATTTGATAGATGGATGATGATAGATAAAATCAATAAGATTAGATAGATATAGATTATAGAGATATAGAGATATAGACATAGACACAGACAGACAAGCAGAAAGACAAACAATTTCTTTAAATCCATATGCCAATTTACATTTAGGAGGCTCAAAAGGTAAGGTCACTGACAGACTCCTACAGCTGGTACACAATCTCTCTGAAGGTCTGTGCCTTTGTGTTACTACATAAAATTGTGTTACTTTAGAAAAAAAAGCTCCTTGGAAATAGATGTAGTTTTCTACTGAAAATACATTTAAAGAAACATAATTGACTTCTTACTGTGAACAAAACTTTTTATTAACTGCCTAACCACACATTTATAAATATCAGTAACTTTATTTCAGACTTCCCAATCCTTTATTCTGTATCATTTAAAGATATGATGTATTTTAGGATATTTATTTGATACCACAACAAACCTTTAACTTACTTGGTTTTGAGGCTTAAAGAGTAAATTTTTCCTAATATCCACTGGGTACAGTTATCTGAGCTGACTATGAAAGTTCTGTAAATTCCACACAATTTCTTTAATCTCTCATGTGTTATAGACTCAAATCAAAACAGTAAGTCATCAGGAGGGCACTCTTATTGGACTGTATCGAAATGTTCTATAATAAAGAAGAAACCTACTTTCTTCATGCAAATGACTTAAATCCACAGACTTTTATTCATCTCTCCAGTGTTTTGGAATCTGAGAAGAATAAATTAACATCAAGACTGGTATTCATGATGAAGAACAATAAAGAATGTTATTTAATAGGAACACCATGTCCCTATCATGAGAAGCAAATTCAAAATACCAAGTCCAATTTTGATTGGGACACACGTTCTGGTTTTGAGATGAACAGTTTGAAGAAAATGATCTATAATTAGAGTTTTCAGAAATATGCAAATAAAACAATGGCACTAGATAAAAAGACAAAGTAGCATAATGGAAAGATTCAACTATGCATTTAGAAGGGATTATTTTAGAGCGTGAGCAAAAAGTCAAGAAAAATATTTCAGGAAATGCACCGTGGTAGAAAAAATGATCTTCTATTGACCTTATCAGACAGTTTTGACCCTATCAGATAGTATCCATTTGGAATTAAAAAAGGAGATCTGTTGCTGTGTCCAATCTACTTCATTGGATGATAGCTTTCTTATATTCAGATATATTCTCATGTGGTTATTCAATTTCGTTAGAGAAAATAGTTGAAAAATGCAAAGGAGAAAGTCTCTATTTAGTGAATAATTCAATTGAAAACCATCAAGTTCCAAAGCTATATTGAGATACTGACTTGATTCTGAATAAGAATTATGTAAAACTTTAACTATATTTGAGTCCATTTGCAGGACTTAAAGAACTATAATCCCAAATCCACTCTGTGATTTGTTGAAATCATTTTAGTTTTTGCTCTTAGCAGTTTTCATAATAGTCAGAGGACAAGAAATAGTTCAAATGTTCATCAACAGGAGAATAGCTACATGAACTGACAATACACACACACACAAACACACACACACAATACTAACACAAACAATCAGTTGACTTTAAGTAAAATAGGTTACGCTCAATAATGTGGGTAGGCCTCATTTAATCAGTTGAAAGGCCTTAGGAACAAAAATTGAAGAATTTATTTCTGGAGAATAAATTCTTCCCCAAGACTGCAGCATAGAATTCCACCTGAGTTTTCAGCCAGTCAACCTGCTCTACATATTTCAAATTTGCCAGGGTCCACAATCATCTCATGAACTAACCCCTTGA